>JAAGEH010000021.1:10450515-10475011 GCA_011751065.1 Lasiurus cinereus
GCCTCAGCCCCAGCCTCAGCACGAGGGTCCCAGCCTCAGCCCCAGCCTCAGCACGAGGGTCTCAGCCTCAGCCTCAGCATGAGGGTCCCAGCGTGGTGGCAAACTCTTGAGGTTGGCATAGGCCACTTCTCATGCTGGGGCCTCCTAGGCTCAGGCTTTGTACTCTGCCAGCTGTTTTACCCACATGGACTTGCAGAAGCTATCTAAAGGGCTGTGGTAGGGCCTGTCAGGTGTGCCCTCTTGTGGGGCATTTCTCTTCTGCAGCCATGTCCTCCCCAGTCCCATTCCCTTCTGGAAGTGGAAGTGTGAGAATGAACTGCATCCTGACTCCCCAAGGCTCTCAGCAACCAGGGTTGGGATGGGAGGAGATCTTGTCCCGCCATGCCCTTCTCAGCATCTTATAAGGCTGTTGTCCAAACACCCATCCTATGATCCAAAACCTCGTCACATTTCCCTGGACCACTGTGTCCTCTGGCTCCTCATTCACACTGTTCCTTCTGCCTGGGAGGCCCGACTCTATTCTTCACTTGGTGAGCCCAGCTCAGCCTGCAAAGCTCATTAGGATTCCTCATGTCTAACCTGCCTGGGATGAAGGGGTCCCAGTGGTTCATGCTTTTAGAAACCTCCATCACCTACCAGAGGCAGGTATTGGCTTCATCGACACCACTGTGTAGCCAGAACCATGTGCCAGGTTGGGCACATATTAGATGCTCAACAAAGATTTGTGTAATGAATTAGCACACAACATTCCCATCTGTCTGTGCTATGTCTCTGTGTCTCTTCCATGGGAGCCCCCACGGCAGGGCCCTGAGGGTGCAGGCTGTTCGATGTGTCCACTGGGCATCAGCACATAGGAGGTGCTTCCTGAGATCTGTTCAACTCAGCAGAATGCCCTCCTCAGGCTCTGGCCAGGTTGGGTTAGACTAGGATGTCTCTCCCTTTTCTCAGGAAGGCTGGGCATGTGTCCTTAGCTCCTGCAAGGCAGCTGCCTGTGCACCAGCCTCCCAGGGGCAGTGGTGGGCATTTGTCCCAGCAGAGTTTGTGTACAGACTTGCACTTGCTGGGGGCTCACGAATTATTTATATTTTGGGATTGAGACTCACTATATTCCTCACTGATAAGAACATTAAAGATTTATTGATATTGCAATACTTAATTGAACAAAAAGCAGAATTAAGTGTGCAAACTCTGTCTGGGGTTAAGTCAGTGTTATTAACTTGCTGATGGTCAGATAATGGTGAAGAAGAGTCTTGCTTTTGGGAACTGTGGGAGCTTACCCCTTGGGGAGGGAGTGCAAGCTACTGGTGGTGCTCTCTCTGGCCAGATGCTGCCCAGAGGGGCTGGGACTGGGCCCGAGCAGTGTGGAGGACCCCATAAGGATGCCTCATTTGTAACCTGCCTGGGATGAAGGAGTCCTAGTGGCCAGGACCAGCCAGAGGGCAGAGCTTTTCCACCGAAGGGTTGGGCTGTGTGCTAATTCATTACACAAATCTTTGTTGAGCATCTAATATGTGCCCAACCTGGCACATGGTTCTGGCTACACAGAATGACGCTGGAATTCCCAAGAGGATCCATCGTCACTGTAGGCAGCAAACACCAGGCTTTTTTCACACTTTGGAATATTGACGGTGGGGTGGGTGAGCCCAGGGCAGGTGGGCTGAGGGACCATGAGGCAGATGGTGAGTTAGTGACTGGCCCTAGTGTAGTGGGCGATAGGGTGGCTTAATGCACAGGGGCAGGCTCCCTTGGCACTGCCTGTCCCATGGGAGCATTGAGCAATGGAAGCTGGTCTCTCCCAGAGCCCATCGTCTGGACCTCAGCGCCCGACTGTCTCCTCCTATGGATCTGAGCAGACAGTGTCACCACAGGGCAGGTGCCCAGGGGCCAACGGGCTTCTCAGGGGCTCTGCCTCTGCCTGACAGGTAGAACTTGGGGAAGGACCCCTTCACTGCCTTTCCATGTGGTGGGACACTGCCTCATACTTGGCCTCCCACTGCTCTGGGCTCCCTGAGTGGGGCCTGGGACTCCCAGGCCACTGCCTTTGGAGGACGAGGGCATGGGGATGGCCCAAGTAGGGAATCTGAGATGGCACAACCTTGGAGCCGAGGGCTTTGAGGGGAGCGCCCCCTCCCCCCCCACCCCTTCCCTCTGTTCTCCATCCTGTGGCAGGGCCTCTTTGACAGTGTGGCTGCTCCACCTTTCCACCAAGTAGCATATCCCATGCTGGGTGGTCAGTTGGTTTTTCCTCATCTGGAGTTAAATTGCTCTTCTGAGTCCTGGCTCATGCTGCCCCCTGGGGTCCCAGAACACAGCTGGCGGCACCCTCTGCCAGGAGGCAGGACCCTGGTCATGTCTGTCCTCCCACCCCTGGTGTCTCTAAGGGCTCTGTGCCTGCTTCTGATCTGCTTGCCAATCTCCCTCCTCCTCTGCTCTTCCTCTGGGTGCCCCTGCCCCTCTAACAGGGGAGAGAGTGCTCCCTGCCTATGCCTCAGAAGGTTCTCTGTGTGCCAGGCATAGTCAGGCAAGTTCTGTGTCCTAGGTGGATTATGTGCTAAGGGGGCTGGGGGAGGGTGGGAGGGGTGAGGCAGACAGGATGGAGGCCTCAAGTCCTGAGCCAGGCAGGTGGGCAGGCCTTTCCCTGCTGGGTCCTTAGGCCTGGTACCACTTTCTGAGCCTCAGTTTCCTCGACAGGAAAGGGGGCTCACACAGGCGAGATGTATCGCCTCCCATACCTGGAGGCTGGAGGCAGAGAGAGTACTGGAGGTCTCTCGGAGGTCTCTCCTCATCTTGTAATGGCCGTCTTCTCATCGTGTCGGTCAATATGGTCTCCCCTCAGTGTTGATCTGTGTCCTAATCTCTTCCTGTGAGGACACCAGTCATGTTGGATTGGGGTCCACCCTGATGACCTCATTTTAACTTATTTCCTCTGTAAGGCCCTGTCTCCAAATACAGGCCCATTCTGAGATACTGAGGGGTTAGGACTCTAACAAGAATTTTTGGGATACAACTCACACCATGCTGTGGGATAATCTCACTTCCTGTCACAATTGCAGTGCGGAGTGGTACATGTCCTGGCTCAGTCCTGAAACAAGAGTGTCCCCTTTTGGGGAAGGAGAGCAGACACAGAAACAGAGGACTGTGCTCTCTGGGAAGCTCATGGATTTAAAAATGTCTCATAGATGCATCTTATCTGTAACTGTCTCAGCAGAGGTGCCTGGACCCTTCAGTGTGGCCTGGCTCTCCAGGTGCCACCCTCCCACCCTCCTGCTCACTCTGGTAGCTGGGCTGGCTACACTGGGCTAGGATGCAGCTCTGCCCTGGGCTCCCAGAAGGTGCCGTGCACCTGACCATTCTCTGCTGTGCTCATGCTGTCCCCTGTGCCTGGACATCTTGTCACCTTCCCCTGATGGTATCCCATCACCTCAAAGACTGGGCTCCCTCCTCAGTGCCCTCTCCCTCCCCCTCCCCACCTCCCACTGCCCTGCACTCTGCCAGGACCAGGCTGGTGCTGCTAAGGGGGTGGGTCCCAGAGTGAGTGTCTGGGGCGCCAGCTCTGCGGCTGGCCTGGCTAAGGTTCTCCTCTGCATTAGGCCCCACACTGGGTGCTTCAAGTTACAGGCGAGGACCAGACCTGGATTTCCGGAGCAGTGTTGATGGTGGTGGCTCCTCTGGCCTCCTTTACTGTCCCCCCGCCCCACCTGTCTTTACTGCAGCAACGTATTAGGACCAGGTCCATTGCACAGGTGAAGATATGGAGAGGCTGAAACATGGCCTCAGAAGTATTTGCAATGGAGTATCTGGTAATGGAGTTGTATCTAGGCTATATAGAGGACTCTTACAACCCAATAAGAAGACAAACAAGTCTAATACAAAAAGGGCAGAAGATTTGAATAAATACTTCACCAAAGAAGATATGCAGATTGCAAATCAATGCAGGAAAAGGAGCTTATCAGAAATCTGCAAATGGAGCGCGAGACACATGGCGCAGCTCCTGGGATGGCTGAGATACAGACGGACGGCGCCAATGTGCCAGCATGTGGGCCCTCAGCCCCGCTGGGGATTATAGGATGTGCAGCTGTTGGAAACCAGTTTGACAGTTTCTTAAAAAGATAAGCATGTACTTAACCATGTTATTCAGCAGGTCACAAAGCAAAGTGGCAACGTCCATGCGGAGCTGGGACAGGAATGTTCACAGCTGCGTTGTGATGACCCCTACCTGGAAGCCACCAAGGGGCCCATCTGTCAGGAGAGGGCAGTCAGGCACCTCCACTCGGTGCCCTGTCACTTGGCAGCAGAAGGAGAACTCGGGCGCCGTGGCACAGATGAACCTCTGTCCTCACTCTGCGGAAAGAAGCCAGCGCAAAAGACATCATGTTGCCTGGTGCCATTCATGTGACATTTCTGGGAAAGGCAAAACTGGAAAGCAGCGTAATGGCTGCCTGGGGCTGGGGGTAGAAGCAAGGATTGACTGGGTGATAGGAGCCTTCTAAAACTGGATAGTGGTGATGGTTGTACAACTATATAAATTTGATAAAACTAAAAAAACTGCAGTTACAGGAGGTGAATTTCATGGAGTGTAATTATATCTCAGTGAAGCTGTTTAAACAATCTTGCTGAAGACATACAACTTTCAAATGGCCAACGCAGACAGCATTTAAACCAAGGCGTGCCTTCTCCAGGCCAGGGAGGGTCAGTGAGTCAGCCCCCAGTAGCTGAGAGACCCTTGCTCTCCCCAGAGCCAGGCCTAGGTGAGGGTATCATTACATCTGGTAGTGGGTGAAGGACTAGGAAGCCAGGAAAGCCCCCATTTCCGTAAAGGATCTGTGCGCATATGTGTAGGGGTGTGTGAGGGTCTGGACTCAGGGACTCTGGTGGGGAGGTAAGCCGGTCTGCCCGAAGCTCCAGCTTCTTCTGCAAAGGCTGTTTGTATGCATGCCTGGTGCGCCTCCTCTCCATGGCCCCCTCCTTGCAGGTTCCTTTACTGCTATTTTTTTAAATTAAATATTTATTATTCAGATTGTTACATTTGTTTCTCTTTTTTCCCTTCCATAACTCCCCTCCATCTGGCTCCCACCCTTCCCTCTACCCTTACCTCCCTCCCGTTGACCTCATCCATAGGTGTATGATTTTTGTCCAGTCTCTCCCTGTACTCCCCTCACTCCTTTCCCCCTGAGAATTATCAGTCCACTCCCTTCCTGTGCTCCTGATTCTATTATATTCACCAGTTTATTCTGTTGATCAAATTTTTAATTCACTTAATTTTTAGGTTCACTTGTTGATAGATATGTATTTGTTGTTCATAATTTTTTGTCTTTTACCTTTTTCTTCTTCCTCTTCTAAAAGAGTACCTTTCAGCATTTCATATAATACTGTTTTGGAGTTGATGAACTCCTTTAGCTTTTTCTTATCTGTGAAGCTCTTTATCTGCCCTTCAATTCTGAATGATAGCTTTGCTGGATAGAGTATTCTTGGTTGTAGGTTCTTGCTATTCATCACGTTGAATATTTTTTGCCACTCCCATCTGGCCTGCATCGTTTCTGTTGAGAAATCAGCTGACAGTCATATGGGTGCTCCCTTGTAGGTAATGAACTGTTTTTCTCTTGCTGCTTTTAATATTCTTTCTTTGTCTTTTGCTCTTGGTATTTTAATGATGATGTGTCTTGGTGTAGTCCTCTTTGGATTCCTTTTATATAGGGTTCTGTGTGCTTCTTGGACTTGTATGTCTATTTCTTTGACCAGATGTGGGAAGTTTTCAGTCATTATTTCTTTAAATAGGATTTCAGTATCTTGCTTTCTCTCTTCCTCTGGCACCCCCACAATTCTGATGTTGGGTGGCTTGAAGCTGTCCCAGAGGCTCCTTACATTATGTTCACATTTTTGGATTCTTTTCTCTTCTTGCTTTTCCAGTTGAATGTTGTCTGCTTCTTTATATTTCAAATTTTTGACTTGATTCTTGCCTTCCTCTAGTCTGCTGTTAGGTCTCTGAATAATATTTTTTATTTCAGTCATTGTATGTTTAAATTCTAGTTGGTCCTTTATTATCTCTAGTTGGATCTTTTTCATCTCCTCTTGGGACTCGCTAACTTTATCCAACTTTTCTAGGATATTCTTGAAAAACCTTATAAGCATGGTTTTGAACTCTATATATCCAGTCGTTTGTTTTCCTCCATTTCTTTTGTTTGTGATCCCTTCCCTTGTCTCGACATTTTCACTATCCCAGGAGAACTTCTGTGTTGCATTCAGCTTTATGATACCAGACTTGCAAATCCACAAAAGCCTCTGTTGAGCTTGGGATGGGTGGGATCTAAGGGTTTAAGGAACCGCCTTGCCTTCCAGTCGGCCCCGCCCTCCATGGCCCCTGAGTCTCACGTGACTGGGTAATTGCTGGAGCGGTCCCTGTGCATTCGCGATCTCTCACAGTGCCTCTAGACTGCTGCCCCTCTGGCTCCCCTGTGCTCTGGGACTATATGAGTCTGGGTCCCCAGGGTTTTGCTTGAAACTGGGGTTTAGTGGAGTTAGAAATGGCACAATTGGGAGGGTCTGTCTCCCGCCCACTTGCGAAAGCCAGCAGCACGATCAGCAGTCTGTTCCCTGCGCTCAGAGCTGTGCGCGCCACCAGACTTCCGATCTTTTGAGACTCCCCTGAATTTCCGTGCACTTCTCCCTTTTCACAGTCCAAACTCCCCCCGTATTAGTTTCGGCTGGATCTGGGGTTTAGTGTCGTAGGATAAGGGGTTCAATGCCTTTGAGAGTCTCCGTTTCCCTCCCGCCAGAGAAAGCCAGCCAGGTACTCTGGCACCCGCTCTCTCAGCTTTTTGCAGCTCCTCTGGGTCTCTGTGAGCCCCTCTCTTTCCCTCTAGTTGTAGAATTTTCACTCAGCCAGCTTTCCTGTGGTTTTGGATGATGTCCTTTCTGTCTTTTAGTTGTAGTTTTGAAATTGTTGTGCGAGTCAGCAGTGTAGGTGTTTACCTATGCCACCATCTTGGATTCTCTCTCCCTTTACTGCTATTGATTGGGCTGGTGCTTCTGCTGTCGGTAGTGAACCAGAGATTTTTCCAGAACACATCTGGGCTCATTAAGGAAGCCAGCTCCTTGGGTCTCCTGATACCCTTGCCTGTGGCATTTTGCTGATGGCGGAGAGCTGGCAGGACCATGCAGTCCTCTCTCACTCTCCCATCCCCACTGTCAGTATTCCAAGTGTGAAAAAAGCCTGATGTTTGCTGCCTAAATATTTATGGGATACTCCGGGGTCAGAGAAAATTCAATTAGATTTACACCAAAATGCCAGCCAGGGAAGGGTTTGGAATAGGGCTTGTTTTCCCTGTGCTTGGAAAAAGGGCTTTCTTTTTTCTTCCATAAAACTTCATTTTTGTAGATTTTTAAAACAAAATGCATGAAATTTTAATCTGCTGCCTTATATCACATTGCAATGGTGGTTCCTGAGGAGCAGGTGAGCTGAGGGGTGTGTGGATGCACACTTGGGGTTTTGGAAAAACCAGTTCCTTTGCTTAGTTTCTCTTATCAAAGCACCACTTGGCAGGAGGGCCCGTTGCAGGGTGTGGGGAGCTGTGTGTGCTCTGAGTGAGGTAGATTAGCAGGGAGTAGCAGTGCTGGATTTGGGGCATCTCAGTCGCCCTGTCAGCCACGGGTTCTTATTTATGGGCGGCCTCTGATGAGACCATCTCTTCCACATGTGGAGAGTGCTGGGGGCTGCAGCCACGCATCTGGACCGCTGGCAGGAAAGGAGAGCACACTCAAAGGGTAATCAGAGCGAGGTAAAGCGCTTGTAACTAGACAACCAAGGTCTGTGCTGCCTAGCACTCCTTGCGACAGTTAAACTGACAGGGTTGGATCATATGCGAGTTTATTCCAATTCTGCCGGCAGGATGGGAGAGCAGCAGGTCATCTATGAAAATCTGCTCTGCACCCCATAAGCCAACTGCTTAAATTGGGTAGGAGGACAAGGATCACGTGGGGAAGTAGGAATTAGAAGCATGGGAAACTGGGCATGGAATAATCATCACAGGTTATAGTCATGCCGGCTCGGGGGCAGGTCACAGAGGGCAGGCGCCTCTGGGTGCCTTGGGCACCCCAGCAGATTACAGGTAATAGGGGCTGGGGTTGTAAAGAAGAGGTGCCTCCAGGACTAGATTTTCTCAGCCACAAGGTTGTAAATCTTTCATTATGATAGGCAGTTCTTGGGAAAGGAACATTCTAGAGCATTCTGACGTTAGCTCCCATGTAAATTTTCAGCGCAGTTAGACTGTACTTTCTCTAATCAGAAGAGAACCATGGTTAACAGAACATGATTAATGTTTCTTATAATTAGTTTCCAATATTCTATTTCTACCTGTGACAAGCTGACTCTTCGAAAGTGTGGGCAGGATTATGGACACCAGGTGAGCAGGCCCTACTGGGGCTGTTGCTGTGCCTATCTCTAGGGAGTGAGGGGACAGGCACTGGAACTTGGGTGCAGGTGCCCTCCAGCACTAGGGAGCACCCTCATCTTTTTCCTCTCACCCTTTCATTTCCTGCCTGGGTTCTTGGCTGATCCCGAAAGGAAGGTGCAGGATGTGCTGGCCTTCCTGGGCATACAGGTGGGCTGGAGGGAGGGGGTGCACTGAAGGAAAGCAGGTTAGAGGAAGGGAAGGAACCACGCAGGGACATGGTGCCATGGGAGGCTAGCCTGTCCCGATCTGGGGACTCTGGGGCACAGGATTGTACCCAGGGCAGGAGGTAGGGAGGGGAGGAGGCAAGCTTCTATACCCACATGCCCTGGGTGAGGTGGCTCCCACAGGTGAGGACAGTTTGCTGAGGAGGGGGCAACTGTGACTCTCAGTGCCTGACACTTGGAGCAAGTGTAAGTAGGGACATGGGCCCCTCAGAGAAAGGTGCCTCACCTCAGGTGACTTCCAGGGAGGATCGATGTCAACTTGAAGATGCTCCAGATGGAGTCTTCTGAGAGGCAGCACTGGGGATGGGAGTTAGATGCAGGGCTCCCATGACCCCTTTCTTCCATGAGCTGTGGCCCAGCGGCAGGTCTGCTCTGAGGCGGCCATCCCTTTGTGGCGGGTGCGGGGCCGGGGCTCCACAGCCCGCCCTTTCTCCCTTGGAAGTCTTCCATCTGCAGTGGCCTGTGCGAAGGACTGACTGAGGCTTCCTGGTTATCCTGAGAAATTATACCGAAGGGCTCCTTCAGTGAAGACTTTTGATGAGGTATTTATCAGATCCAAGCCTTAGTAATAAACGCGGCGTGACTTTTTATTAGAAGAGCCGCAAAAGTGTGGTCCCTTCAACTTTGTAACTCTGGGAACCTTGACATTGAGGCTCTTGGATTGGGAGAGCAGGCTCATCAGTTCCCATTCACATGCAAAGCATTTGCTTAGCTGAGACCATCAGCAGTCAGTGGGTTCTTAAAAATGCATAGACAGATTCTCTCCCAACAGCGGACTGTGAGGAGGGTCTGGGAGAAGTACAAGTTGTAACACCAGCCCTGCTAAGCCTCCCCTCTGCTTTGAGAAAAATGTAGAAATGGGCATTTATATTTTCGCCTTCTCTACTCATCTTTCCTAAACTCTTTCCCTCCTCTTATTTCAGCCACTTCTCAGTGTTTGTCTCCTTTGGAGCCTGGTCTGCTCTGCCCTAGGGCACGCAGGGGCGTGGGACAGGGAGGAAGTTGGCATTGTGCAGGCCCTGCTCTTGGGGAAGAGCATGGAGCTGTACATCACTTCCGTTCCCTTTGGTGAGACTGGAAGACCGAGGCTCAGAGATGCACAGTGACTCCTGGAGTGCGAAGGATGAGTGTGTCGGGTCCTGGAGGAGCAGCGCTCAGGCCTGTATCTGTGCAGCTCTCCTTTCCCTGGGTCCCATGCGGCTGCTCTGGGGCCACCCCTGGCCTTTCAGCTATTCCATTTTTATGGAGATGGGAGTTAGATGCAGGGCTCCCATGACCCCTTTCGCTATCCTTTCTTGCCCTCTCTAATCACCAAGAGCAGAGAAAACAAGCACCCTAGTCCTTGCACAGGTTCCAGGCTGCTGGGTCAGCCTTGGGTTCAGAGACGTAGCTGGAGCCCAGTGCTGAGAGGCTCTGTCCTCAGGGAACCTGGATGGCAGCTGGGACAGATGTAGGGCCACCTGGGGCCCATCACTGTCCGCACTACGGGGCAGAGGTGAGTGTACGTCATTCTTGTACCCATCTGTGGAAGGAGCCCATGTGGCGGACTCCTTCTTGCCAGCTTTGGGCAAGATATGGCTTGGATATGGCCCTGCCTGGAGGAGCTCACGGATCAGAGGAGAATGCAGTTCTGAGAATACAGAGGAGGGACCTGAGAGAAATCAGGGAAGACTTTCTTGAGGAGGTGACAGCTGAAGAAATTCTTGAAGGCTGAAGTCTGAATTTATAGTGGCCAGGGGAGAGTTTTGCAGATGGAGGGAAAGGGCATGAGGAAGTACAAAATCCTAAAAGGTAAGATCGCTGAGGGAACAGTGCGATGTTCAGTGTGAGACAGAAGACAGGCCTGTTTCCTTGCTCTGGGCTTGGTACTGATGGCAGCTCATTCTGAACTGACTGGGAGTAACCGTTGCTGCATCACATGACCAGTGGGGTCCTGGGAGGGGGAAGTTCCTGGAGGGGTGGTGCAGCAACCTGGCTTTCTTGTGCACACTTGGAACTCATTTCCATCTGTGAAGTGGAGATTACGATAAAAACTCCCACAGGTGACCGAGAGCATCATCAGAGACCATGGCAGGCAATGGTGGCCTCTCTGCTGTCACTCTTGTTATTATTTCCCAGCCCTAGGGGCAGGAAGTGAGCAGAAGCTCAGGGATGGGGCAGGAAGTATAGGGCAAGGCCACATAGCAGCTGAAGCCTGGATTAGGAAACTGGGACAGGCTGAGCTGTGCTCATACAGGGGTATGTGGGAATGACAGGGGGGAGGAGCCTCTTTCATAAAATGGCCCTAGGAGCCCAGGATGCCTGGACTGTCATTTTTTCAATCGACAAACACCTGTGGGGGTCTGCTGTGTGTCTGGTTGTGGCAGGGATTCTGAGGTGAGCCAGACAGGTGTGGCCATATGCTCGGGGTCGGGTAGTGTAAGGTGGTTATATCATGCAGCCTTGACTGGGGTCTGGGCATGCCAGGAAAGGCCCCCAGAGGAGTGAGCCCAGGCTGGACTCAGTGCAGGAGATGGGGCAAGTAGGCTGTAGCAGATGCCTGAGCAGAAGGTTGGCCTGGCATCTGTGCTGCCCCGTTCCAGGTAGCCCTCCAGGGATAGGGGGAAAGAGGAGATGAGCTGCATTCACTCAGCGGAGCCATCCTTGGAGCACCCAGGGAGCCCCACAGCAAAGCAGAACCCTGGAACATTCCATGGCTGAGCAGTGACAGGCAGGTTGTTGCGGAGACATTCTGACACCTCGGAATTAAGCTTCCAGGGCCCTGGGATGATGGGAGTCCATGCTCTCTCAGCAGTGCCCGCTGCCCCCAGGTCCTGCTGCAGTGCGTGGGGCACCAGGCTGTCCCGGCGGCATGCTCTCCACTCAGCCTGTGGCTGCTCAGGCTAGCTCCTCTGCTGTGGGGAAGGGAGGCACAGGGTATGTCTTGTCCAAGGTCACATACCTCAATGTGACCTTGGACAAGACATACCCTGGCTGCCATTTTTTCCTCTGTCCTTACCTGACTTGGAGGCCTTGCTTCTGCCCAGGGGGGAAGGGCACTGGCCATGTCACCCCTGAGCACTTGCCTGGCTGAGTGACTGGAGTTACCAGGGCGGCAAGGAAGGTTATATGGCGAAAGGGCTAGAAGGGCCAGAGTGCTGGGAGGGGCTTCAAAGTAGGAGACCCATCGGACATCACCTGGGCCTTTTCTAGCTCCACATGGTCTCTTTTGAGGGCACAGAACCCTTCTGTGGACCAAGGTGGACCCTCCTCACCAGGTGCACCAGTTACCTCCATACTGCCCACTTTATCTGGGGCACCCCTGGGCAAATGGAGGGTCTGGAGGAGGCTATGCCTCTCCCTCTCGCCCTCACATAGTGATTGAGGTGCCATTTTCATTTTTCTGTGTTGAAGGGACTCTTATTTCAATGCATGAAGCCCTTTAATGTCCCTTCTCGAGGTACCAGCTCTTTAGAGCCACCAACTGTGTCAGGTGAGTGTGGTGAAGTGTGGCCAGGGCGGAGGGGACGCAAGCTTTCTTTTCCCGAGGTCGGCCCAGCTCCCTTGAAGGCGTATGAGCCCCTAGGGTCTCCCCATTCTGCTCTGAGCTGCTGCTCATAGGCACTGATGTCCCTATTGGACCTTGGGGATTCAGAGGGGTGACTGCCCAGCCTCTGTGATCCCTTTATGGGCCCAGGACCCGGCCGCTCCTAGTTCCGTGGCCTGGGTGTCAGGTGGAATTAACTGGCAGCAGGGACGGGGGTATTGATGGAGGCTGATTGCTGGGAGGGCGGCTGCGGGCTGCACAGACCTATTTCCAGCAACTCCAGTTGTATCAAGGAGGCTTAATTCTTCTAAGTGCTTGGATGCTTTGGCAGCATTGAGTAAGGGCCGGGGCCAAGGCCAGAGCAAGGTCAGGCTGCCTGCATTTTCCTTTCCTTCTACCCATTGGCTGGCTCATCCATCTACCTGTCCAGCCATCCACCCACTTGTCTGTCTCTTCCTCCCTCACTCCCTCCTTCCCCTTATACATCCAGCCATCCACTCATTTATCCATCCAACCACTTGTCTATCCATCCACTATCCATCCTCCTGTTGTCACACTTCCCTCCCTCCCTTAAGGAGCTGGATGAGGCTTAGCTCAGGGTGCTGGGCCAGGCCTAGGAGTGCCTGGTCCCATAGGGGTGGGAATCTTTGAGAGTCTTCAGCGGGGGAGGGTTTTAGAGAAAAAGAGTGCTGGATGATGAACTGCCAAGGGGCCAGGGTGGAAGGGGAAGCTGAGAGAAGGACCCTGAGTCCGCTTAGAGCCTACTCCCTGCTTTGTGCCCAGGTCTTCTCTCCCCGCCCCACTCCCCTCCCCTTTCCCTGGCTATAGGCCCTGCTACTATCCAGCTAGCTCTGTGGGAGTTCTTAGGGTGGCCCCTGGGGCTCTGTGCTAGGTTTGCAGACTCTCTGAGGTACCTAAGGCCCACCCCCCACTTCCTCCCCAGAAGGAGGACCCCTTCCAGTAGGTGAGTGGCTTCAGATGGCAGTGTCCTATGACCTCTTTCCTTGTTTGTTATGTAGATTCCACATCTAAGTGAAATCATAGGGTATTTGTCTTTCTCTGATTGGCTTATTTCACTTAGCATAATACTCTCCAGGTTCATCATTCACAAAGGGTAAGATTTTGTTTTTAGGGCCAAATAGTATCCTATCATGTAAAATGTATCACAGTTTTCAAATCCACTCACCTATTGATGGACGCTTGGGTTGCTTCCAAATCTTGGCTATTGAAATGGGGGTGCATATATTCTTTCCAATTAGTGTTTTGGGTTTCTTTCAATACATTCTCAGAAGTGGATTCTCTTGGTCATAAGACAGTTCCATTTTTAATTTTTTGGGGTAACTTCATACTGCTTTCCACAGTGGCTGCACCAGTCTGCATTGCCACCAGCAGTGCACGAGGGTTCCCTTTTCTCCGCATTCTTGTCAGCACCTGTTTGTTGATATATTGATGACAGCCATTCTGACAGCTGTGAGGTGATATTTCATTGTGGTTTTAATTTGCTTTACTCTGATGCTTAGTGATGTTGAGCATTTTTTCATATGTTTATTGGATGTCCGTATGTCCTCTTTGGAGAATTGTCTATATTGATACTTTGCCCATTTTAAAATTGGATTTTTTTTTTTTGGTGTGTGTGTGTGTGTGTGTGTGTGTGTGTGTGTGTGTGTGTTGAGTTTTATACATTCTATATAAATTTTGGATATTAACCCCTTATCAGATGTATCTCTGACGATTATGTACTCCCATTCAGTGGGTTGTTTTTTAATTTTGTTGATGGTTTCCTTTGCTGTCCAAAAGCTTTTTAGTTGGATGTAGTCCTGTTTGTTTATTTTTTCTTTTTTTCCTTGCCCAAGATAATATATCAGAAAAAAATTGCTATGGGAAATGTCCAAGATTTTACTGCTTCTGTTTTCTTCTAGCATTTTTATGGTTTTGAGTCTAACATTTAAATCTTTAATCCATTTTGAGTTTATTCTTATGTCTGGTATAAGGTGGTCTAGTTTAACTTTTTGCATGTAACTGTCCAATTTTTCCCAACACTATTTATTGAATAGACTGTCTTTACTCCACTGCATTTTCTTGTCTCACTTGTTAAATATTAATTGACCATATAGAAATGGGTTTATTTCTGGGCTGTATTCTATTCCATTGACCTATTTGCCTGTTTGTATGCTAATGCCATACTGTTTTAATTATATGGCCTTGTAGTATAGTTTGGTATCAGGTACCATGTTTTCTCCAACATTGTCCTTCTTTCTCAAGATTGCTGTGATTACTTGGGGTCTTTTGTGGTTCCATATAAATTTTTGGAATATTTGTTCTAGTTCATTGGTATGTTTATAGAAATTGTGTTGAATCTATAGATTGCTTTGGGTAATAAAACATTTTAACATTGTTAATTCTTCCTAACTATGGACATGGTATATATGCTTCCACTTATTTCTGTCTTCTGTCTTACAATTTTCTGATTACAGGTCTTTTGCATTATTGCTTAAATGTTTTCTCTCTATCTCTATTTCTATCTCTGTCTCTGTATCTATACATAAATTTATCTTTATTATTGAAAGTATTACAGATGTCTCCCTTTCCTCCCATTGACCCCTTCTAGCCAGCCTACACTCCCCACCCCAGGCTTTACCACACTATAGATTTTATATTTTATGCTACTGCAACTGGGATTGTTTTCTTAGTTTCCCTTTTGGATAGTTTATTATTATTAGTGTATAGAAATGCAACTGATTTATGGGTATTTATTGTGTATCTTGCTACTTTACTGAATCCACTTATCAGTTCTAGTAATTTTTTGGTGGCATCTTTAGGGTTTTCTATGTACAGTATCATCTCATCTGCAAATAATGATGGTTTTACTTCCTCCTTTCCAATCTGGATGACTTTTGTTTCTTTTTCTTGTCTGACTGCTGTGATTAGGACTTCCAGTGCTATGTTGCATGAGAGTGGTGAGAGCAGACAACCCTCTCTTATTCCCGATCTTAAGGGAAGCCCTTTAGTTTTTGTCTATTGAGTATAATTTTGGCTGGGGTTTGACATATATGGCTTTTATCATGTTGAGGTATGTTCCCTCTTGGCTGATAATTTTTTTTTTATCATAAC
Source organism: Lasiurus cinereus (assembly GCA_011751065.1). NCBI lineage: Eukaryota > Metazoa > Chordata > Mammalia > Chiroptera > Vespertilionidae > Lasiurus > Lasiurus cinereus. The sequence goes on from JAAGEH010000021.1 coordinate 10,465,827, forward strand.
TGGGTGCTGGACTTTATCAAATGCCCTTCCTGCATCTATTGATATGATCATGTGATTTTATCCTTCATTTTGTTTATGTGGTGTATCACATTTATCGATTTGTGGATCTTGTACCAAACTTGTATCCCCAGAGTAAAACCCATTCACTTGTTTATAGTGTATGGTCTTTTTAATATATTGCTGGATCCAGTTTGTTAATATTTGTTGATGATTTTAGTATCTATATTCATCAGAGATATTGGCTTATAGTTTTTTTTTCTTTTTCATGTCTTTATCTGGTTTTGGAATTAGGATAATGCTGGCCTTGTACAATGAACTTGGGAGTCTTCCCTCCTCTTAATTTTTTTGGGATAGTTTGAGAAGGATAAGTGTTAGTTCTTTTTTGAATATTTGGTAAAATTCACTGTGACATTATCAGGTTCGGGGCTTTTGTTTGTTAGGATTTATTATTATTATTATTATTATTATTACTACTTCAGCTTTACTAGTTGTAATCTGTCTATTCAAATTCTCTGGTTCTTCCTGATTCACTTTTGGAAGATTATATATTTCTATGAATTTGTCCATTTCTTTAAAAATTTGTCTAATTTATTTGTATCTAGTTGTTCATAATATTTTATTATAATTTCTTGTATCTCTATGGAGTCATTTTAACACCTGATTTCTTTATCTCACTTATTTGGGTCCTCTCTCTTTTTTTTTTGATGAACCCAGTTAAAATTTTGCCAATATTGTTTATTTTTTCATAGAACCAGCTCTTGGTTTCATTGAACTTTTGTATTTTTTTTTTTAGACTCTAGTTTGTTTATTTCTGCTTTGATTTTTAGTATTTCTTTGCTTCTACTCACTCTGGGATTTGTTAGTTGTTCTTCTTTTAGTTCCTTTAGTTATAAAGTTAAATGGTTTATTTGAGATTTTTTGTGTGGTTGGTCTGTATTGCTATGAATTTCCCTCTCAGGATTGCTTTTGCTATGTCTCATATATTTTGGGATGATGTATTCTCATTTTTATTTGTTTCAAGGTATTTTTTGATTTCCTCCTTGATCTCATTGTTAACCCATTCATTGTTTAGTAACTTGTTTAGCCTCCATGTGTTTCAGTTTTTTTTTTCAGTGTTTAATTTTTAGTTTTAGACCATTATGGTCAGAGAAGATGCTTGATATGATTTCAGTCTTCTTACATCTATTGAGACTTATTTTGTGTCTTAACATGTGGTCTATCCTAGAAAATCCACGTACACTTGAAAGGAATGTATATTCTGCTGCTTTGGGGTGAAAGGCCCTGAAGGTATCAGTTGAACCCATCTGATCTAGTGTGTCATTTAAGTCTTCTGATTCCTTGTTGATTTTCTATCTGGAAGATCTATTCATTAATGTCAATTGGGTGTTAAAGTCCACTACTCTGACTGTATTACTGCCAATCTCTTCCTATGTCCATCAAGATTTGCTTTCTATACTTTGGTGCACTTATGTTGGGTGCATAAATGTTTACAAGGGTTATATCCTCTTGTTGGAATGCTCCCTTTATCATCATGTAATGTTTATCTTTGTCTTCTATTATGGCCTTTGGTTTATGGTGTATTTTGTCAGATATAAGTATTCATATTCCAGTTTTTTTTTAATTTCCATTTGCATGAAATATCTTTTTTCACCTTTTTACTTTTAGTCTGTGAGTATTCTTTGTTCTCAAGTGAGTCTTTTGTAGACAGCATATATATTGGTCTTTTTTTTTTAAGACATACAGCTATGTCTTTTGATTGAAGCATTATACCATTTACATGTAAAAAATATATTTCTTTATTTGTTTCAGAGAGGAAGGGAGAGGGAGAGAGAGATAGAAACAACAATTATGAGAGAGAATCATTGATCAGCTGCCTCCTGCATGCTCCCTACTGGGGATCGAACCCACAAGTGGGCATATGCCCTCAGCTGGAATCCAACTTGAGATCCTTCAGTCCACAGGCCAATGCTCTATTCATTGAGCCAAACATCTAAGGTATGCCATTTACATTTAAAATAATTATTGATAGGTACATATTTATTGTCATTTTACTCTTTTAACTATATACTCTCTTTCCCCCCTTTCTTTTTAAAGAGAACGCTTTAATATTTCTTGTAATACAAGTTTGGTCGTAACAAATGCCCATAATTTTTCCTTATCTGGGAAGCTCTATTTCTCCTTCAATTTTAAACAATAACCTTGCTGGGTAAAGTAGTCTTGGTTGTTGGTCCTTGTTTTTCATTACTTTGAATATTTCATGCCAACCCCTTCTGGCCTGAAATGTTAGAAATCAACTGACAGTCTTATGGGAGCTTCCTTGTTAGAAACTAACTACCTTTCTCTTATGGATTTTAAGATTCTGTCTTTGTTTTTAGCCTTTGCCATTTTATTATACAGTGGTACCTCGAGATACGAGTGCCCTAACATACGAGATTTTTGAGATACGAGCTGTTGAGCGAGCGATTTTTGCTTTGAAATACGAGCAACATTTGAGATAGGAGTAATCGCGCAGATGGGCTGGCTGCACACGACCCACCAGTTTACCGCGACTTGAGCGTCTCATAGTTTCCCATGCCTCAAGGTTATGGAACGAATTAAACTTGTATCTCGAGGTACCACTGTACTGTGTCTTCATGTGGACTTCTTTGTCCCATCATTTTTGGGACTCTCTATGTTTCCTGGACTTGGACATATTTTTCCTTCACCAGGTTAGGAAAGTTTTCCATTATTATTTCTTCAAATAGGTTCTTGATCCCTTGCTCTATCTCTTCTTTTTTGGTACCCTTATGATATGGATGTTGTTTCACTTCATGTTGCCCCAAAGATTCCTTAAACTATTCTTATTAAAAAAAACTTCTTTCGTTTTGCTGCTCTGATTGGGTATTTTTCCTACTTTGTCTTTCAAATTGCTGATTTGACCCTGTGATTCATCCAACTTACTGTTCATTCCTTTTAGTGCATTCTTCATTTCAGATATTATGGGTTTTATTTCCAACTAGTTCTTTTTTATGCTTACTATATTTCTGTTTATCTTTTATTTCTCCCATTCTTTACCTGAGTTTCTTGAGAACCCTTATAGCATTGTTTTGAACTCTATATCAGGTAAGTTGCTTGCCTCTGTTTCATTTAGCTCTTTTCTGGAGTTTTATCCTTTTCTTTCATTTTGGGCATGTTTCTTTGTCACCCCCTTTTGGCTGCCTCTTTGTGTTTGTTTCTATATATTACATAGATCTGCCATGACTTTCTATCTTGGTAGCATGGCCTTAGGTGTCTTGTAGGACCCGTGGTACAGTATCCTTGATCATCTTTGCTAGGTACTCTGAGAATGTCCCTTGTGTCTGTTATGTCGGCCTCCTGTTGTAATTGAGTCTTGATTGCTATTGGTTTATTCATGCATGGGATCACCTCTCAGTCTGGTTGATTGTGAGGATCAACCTTGGCCACAGAGTATGAGCTGCTGTGCAGGTGGTGACCACATAGAGCAGATTTTGCCTCAGCAAGGTCTGGTGTCTGTTGAGTTCTCCCTTTGGATATTCTGCTTGTAAAGCTATTGGATCCTGCTCTGATGTTGTCTTAAGGTAGGCAGCCAGTAGATGTGTTGGGTCTGGGGACTCTTGGAAGAGACTCAGGTGCAAGCCAATGTCAGATGCTGCCTGTGGCTGGCCCCGGAGAGTCTGTTTGGAGCTACAAAGTGATCTAGAGTTTGTGGCTGTCTCTGCTGGGCTTGGGTGTGTGCAGGAAGGACTGAGATATGCACTAAGGCCAGCGTTTACCATCACCGGGCTCCCTTGGAATCCCGAAATCTGTCTCCTCCTGCCTCTGCCTGCTGGCTGCCTGTTAGGCTGTTACTGACAGAGCCTCTGCCTGTACTCTAGTTGCATGAGGCAGGATCTCAGTGAGTCACCAGGTAGGGGTAAGAGTTGTTCACCAAATTTATAGAGCTTCAACCTTGGTGCCATTGCTGAGTCCAAGACCATTCAACATATGTCCCCAGGTATACCATGTCCAGCTGCCACCTGCTGGTTGATGGGGTGGGGTCTCAGGGTGTCCTCAGGGTGAGGCCCACAGAGTTTATCAGGCCCAAATAGACCAAGATTCGGCCATGTGAAGGGAAGGTGCTGACCTGGTCAGGTGTGTGAGGGAAAAGTTTCCCCCGTCCTAGAGCACAGCTCAGTCTGTCCAGATTCTGCCAGGAGCTTTCTCTCAGCAGGTGGGGCCACTGGGATTCAGGAGATGTTGGTCAGCCATGGGGGACAAGGAGGTGTGACTCCCACCCTAGAGCCACACAACTCAGTCTGTGCGAGACTGCCCAGACCTCGGCAGTGCAGAGCTGCAGGAGTTGATGGGGGGCTTTCTGGAGCAGGGAGAATGGGGCTGGCAGGTCTCCAGTGAGGGGCTGCGCCAGTAAGGTTTATGGGAATATGAGGAGAATGACCCTATTCCTAAGCCACACAACCCTGTCAGTGACACCACCTGAGCCTGCCTACACTTCTGCATCCCAGCCCAGGCAGCTGATTCCTTAGCAGGGCAGAAGCTCTGCAGGGGTGTAGACAGGGAGACCAGAGTGCAGGGTATTGCATTTCCCCAGCTGATGCCACAAGGAGCAGTATGCTCTACCCAAGAAGATGGTATCTGCGGTGTGGTGCCAGCCACTGTCCCCTTAGCTATCTCAGAGCCACAAACCCCAGTCTCTCCTCATATGACTAATCTGCTCTGTCCTCCCTCCCCGGAGCCCATGTGAGTGGCTGCGAATGAGAGCTTGTCTTTGCCCTTTGAGAGGGCGGCTGTTTCTCCAGCAGACTCCTGTCTCTCCCTGGCACAGAGCCCCTGCTCATGCTCACAGCCTGTGCTCTGTGGTACCTCTGCTTGGCTCTGAGCTGGGGAGTCCAACTTGAAGGTGAGACCCCACGCTCCTTTGGGGGAGCCTTTGTAGCTGAGATGTCCCTCTGGAATCTCAGCCACTGCCCTGTGGGAGCAGGGGCTGCCCTTTTTGCATCTGTGCTCCCTCACAGTCTCCAGGTGGCTCTTGCTGTGAGTCCCCGGTTGTAGGACTTCTCTTCAGCTCATTTCCAGACAGCTATCCAGATTGACTGTTCTGTATTTTAGTTGTCATTCCAGTGTGTCCTGGAGGAGGTAGGTGTACCTTCCACCTATTCTCCCTGCCATCTTGGGTCCAAAATCCATTTTGAACTTTAAAAAAGGATCCTGTCATTTAAAGAAGTGTGGGAACCTCTAACTTGGGAGGCTAGATTCTTAGCAGATCTTTCTGTTCCTCTCCCTACAACCTGGGGCCCCTTGGCTTTCTTGACCTCACTCCAGAGCAGGTCTGCCTTGCATAAGCAGGGTGGGGCTGGGGCTGGGACACCAGCACCTCTGGGCCCTGCCAGATCCAGACCCCTTGCAGGCATTGGCCCTCTCCTGCACAGAGATGTGCTTGCAGGACAGGAACTTGCCATGAGCAATATGTAGTCCTCATCTGAATATGAGAATGCCAAAACACTATAAATATTGGTTATTCTCAGCTGTGAGTAGAGCTTCCCTTGTGTTATATCCTTTTAAAAGTCACCATTTAATGCAAAAATGTGTTGCACTCACACTGGTGCCAGAGCTGCAGAAATGCAGGAGTGAACGGAATTGGAGCAGCCACTTGGGTCTCTGTTCTGGGATCGACCTGAGGCCCTGGGCCTCTAGTCTGTGAGAGGGACTGGGAAATGGCAAACACCCTCTATCGGTCTCTCCACTGTCTTCACACCAGGTTCTCCGCTGGAATACTGGAGCCACAGGCCTGTAGAGCAGGATCAGTAGGTCCTGTGTGAAAATTGTCCTCAACATTCAACAGTTCTTTCACTTCAGTACACATTCCGGCACCTGTGCCTCGGGTTCCTGACCGCCAGTAGCTCCCAGGTGTGGCAGAGACAGAGGTTGATCATTCTGAGGGAGACCTAGCAGGCTGAGCTGAGCTCTGCTACCTGGGTGGGAAGGGCCCAAGAGGCTTTCTCGAGGCAGGCAGGTGTGAGCTGAGCTTTGCAGAGGAGGAGGGAGGGAGCTTGGGTGTTGATGTGACAGTGGCTAGTGCTCTGTGTGGAGGGAGTACAGCCTGAGTATACCAAGGTGTCAGCTGGTCAAGACCCCTGGGGCACAGTGGAGGTGCAGTGGAGGTTGCCTAGAGGTCTTTGAGAGGGATGGGCTGCATCTGTCCTATTTGTATGTCTCCCTACATCCCATCATGCTTAGTCTCCATCAGAACATGCTGGGAGGATCCAGGCAGGGCATGGGGCAGGCAGCCATGGGTCTGACCAGAAACAGGGCTGTAACCTCCCTATGTCACACCTCCTGCATCTCCCTCTGCACATCCCTATGCCCTGAGGCTTTGGGTCCTCTTCCCACTCACTGTGCTGGAGTGCAGGCAGCTCTTTGAGAAGACAACAGGGAAGGAGTGAACGGTGGGGAGTGATGCTCCTCTTTGGTAAGACTCTGCTGAGAGAGGAGCTGATACCTCGCACTCAGCCGGCGGCGTGCTCCTTCTATCAATGCATGTGCTTTCAGGCGATGCAGGGAATGGGTTTGTGAGTGTGTATGTTGGTAAAGTTGAGAGGTTGTTGAGAAAGTGGGAGTTCTGGGTGTTCAATAGGAAGGGGGAGGGGAGAAATAGAGCCCATTTAGGTGTGTGCTTGGGATGAGAGTAGGAGGATTTCCTTATAGGGAGCCGTTCTAGGGTTAAGTTTAGGACTGACCTCGACTTGTTTGCAAAGCCACAAACAAGTCCCAGCTTAGAGGGCACAGCCCTCTTAACATAATTAAGCTTGATCTGTGACACTCCTTAGATCAGCGGTTCTCAACCTGTGGGTTGCGACCCCTTTGGGGGTCGAACGACCCTTTCACAGGGATCGCCTAAGACCATCGGAAAATGCAGATATTTACATCACGATGCATAACAGTAGCAAAATTTCATGGTTGGGGGTCACCAACACATGAGGAACTGTATGCAAGGGTCTCGGCCTTAGGAAGGTTGAGAACTACTGTCTTAGATCCTTCCTGGCTAATTAATGGACTGTGGGAGGTGCAACAAGTGCTGCCACAACAAGAAAAACTCACAAGAAGATTGTAACTATGGTGACCAATACCTTGTTTACCTCTGACTGTAAAATAAAGAAGGTGAGACCCCACACTCTGGATCTCTCTCTGTGGCCTCAGCCAGGCACAGGAGATCCACCTAGACCCAGCTTATTCTCTTTGTCTTTTCTTCATCCTTTGCCAGCCCCCATCAGACTCGAGAACAAATCCTTGTGCTGGTGTGGCACATTTCCTTCTTTCCTTTTGCATGTGACTTGGAACGTTGCCTGTCGCCATCTGGTCTTGCTCTTTATCTGTCACCTCTTGGTTTCACCTGGCGGCCCTCGCTCTTCACCTGCATCACTTGGGAGAGTAGAGTAGGTGGATCTGCCCAGTCAGAATTACTCGAGCTTGAATTCAGGCTCTTTGGCCTTTTTTTGTGTGACCTGGGCAGGTGACTTGCCTCTCTGAGCTTCATTGTCTAAACTGAAAAATGAGGACAATAGTCCTTCCCTCAGAACTGTCAGGCCGGTCAGTGAGAGGAGGAAGGGAAGCTGCCGTGCAGAGCAGCTCGCGAGGCCTCTCCCTTGGCCTGTTTCCCACAGTGTGAGACACAGTGTGGGGTTGCCACCACTGCCCATGCTGCCTCCGCCACATTGTGGAGAGTAGATTCAGGCCTGGTTGAGGGCTGCTGACACATGGGCCCATGGAGGGTGCACACCTACCTGAGGGCTGAGTGGGCTCCCTTCGTTGGGTGTGTGTCTTTGTAGTGAAGCGAGGTGGTGCTGAGCTAGGACAGATTGAGAGAACTGTCCCAAGCCCCTTGCCAAGCCCTGCGAGGTGGCATGGGCAGCTGGGGACCTGGGGGTGGTCAGGGCAGCTGCTTAGGTTGCCACGGCCTCCTTGGTGCAGAGCAGTTTGTGTGCCCATGTGCGGGGATGGGGGTGCAGGGGTGCTGGGATGCAGGCATGCTTGTGGGGGGACATCAGAGGAAGCCAGCCCCATGGCTTCCCCATCCTCTCCTACTGTGGAGACTGGTGGCAAAGCCCTGTGTCCCTGGTCCCTTTACCCTGTCTTCAGGGAAGAGAAGAGAAGAGAAGGCACTGCCTTCCTTGTTCAGGGCAGGCCTGGGCTGGGCTCCACTTGAGCTTCCTGTGCCTTTGAGGTCTTGCCATGATGTGGAGCCTCTCTCACAACAAGAAAACCACAGTGAGTGGCAGATGGCTTCTTTGCGAGGGAAGAGGGATGAGTGGTCTGATGCACCACACCGCCGCCCAGGAGCAGGCCTGTTGCAGGGAACGTGGCCAGCCTGAGCTCCTAGGGCCTGGCCCCAGCGGCACTGCCAGCTCCTGGAGCCTGATGATGAAAACGGCTCCAGCCAAGGACTCATGTGTGTGTGCACCTGTGACTTGAGCTCTGTGACACACAGCTCAGCTTGCGCTTCTGCCCCCGACCCATTGAGGTGTCTCAAGGCTCCAGGGCATTCCAGCGATAGGCCCCCTGCACTTGGTGTCCCCACAGCACGCAGCACGATGCCCTGCACTGTCCGACGTCTCTCCACCCCTGCAGTCACAGGCCCGGTGACCAGTGTGCGCTGTGTCTACGCCCCAAGCTCAGCTGGTCTGCCATGCTCAGCCTGCGCAGGGTCTCATAAGAGGCAGAGCTGGGTGAGGGTGCTTTTCCTTCCCACTTGGTCCGCCTGCCTGCTAGCTCCTTCCTTGCCAGCAGGCCTCATGGGGTTCTCTCAAGCCTTCAGGACACCCAGATGCTGACTTGAGGGCTGAATGGCTGGTCTCACACCCCCTTGGGCTGGCAACATGGGCTCACCCTTCGGTCCCTTGGCTCAGGCTTGGTGGGCCACTTGTGCCTCTTGGAAGGTCAGTTCTCAGCCTAATTCATGCTCAGTAGCTGGGGCGGCGGGGGTGGGGGTGTGGGTGAGGTAGTGGGGGTAGGTGAGGGTTTAGACCTTGTGAGAGATCTCTGGTCTCCAGGCTTGGCTGTCGCCTCAGTAAACTCCGGAACGGTGACTCCCTCCTAGACCTGTGGAGGACGCCAGGTGATGCTGTGTAAGGGTAGTGCGTGCCACTGGATGGCCAGTTCCCCTCCTCTGTCCTGTTGGCTCAGGAGTGGGG
>JAAGEH010000021.1:10475021-10546835 GCA_011751065.1 Lasiurus cinereus
CTGGATGGCCAGTTCCCCTCCTCTGTCCTGTTGGCTCAGGAGTGGGGTCTGGGTTCCCAGAGAACCTGGAGCTGGGAGGGGGTGTGCCGGGGCCAACAGGGCTCCTGGGAGGTCTGGGGCATCTTTGAGTGGGCTCAGCAGGGCTGGCCCCATTGTACAGTGGTTGTCTGCACTGCGTGGCCACACCTATGACCCGAGGGCTTTGCCTACACTTCCTGGGGATGTGGGGCTGGCCCCCTGCGAGAGCTGCCTTTCCCTGCATATCCCTGCTTCTGCCCTGACAGACCCTCCTGCGGTGGCTGTGGGAGGCAGCTGCTTCCTCTGGAAGAAGTACCATGTCTGCCATTTTGAAGGCCAGTACTGTGGTGATGGCTGTCGGATGATGATGTGGTAGAAATCAGAGTGAAGGAGAAAAGCCACTGCGGGCTTTGACAGGTGGAACCCCGCTGCGTGTCGCCCCACTGCCTCTCTCTAGCAGAGCTACTCCTGGGCAGCCTGCGGGGACATGCACAGGGGCCAGCGGCTGGCCTTGGGGTCGGCACTGACCACCAGCCCAGGCCTTGCTGCTCAGAAGGTTCTGGGTTCCTGTGTATTTGAAGCTGGGCTGCATTTTGGGGCTTAGCTCATTGCTTATGTAGTAGATGGTCAGTGAGCTGTATGCGCTAGTGGTGGCAATGCTTCCAGTCTGACTCATTTGTTTCTTGCTAGTATCCTGTGAGGTTATTGTTATGGTGCCCTCCACCCTTTGTTGTACAGTTGCCCCCTGAAAAACACAGCGTTTAGGGCCACCAACCCCTGGGCAGTTGAAAATCTGCATATAGCTTGACTCCCCTCAAAACTTTGTAGTTGAGAATCCAAGATGGCAGCATAGGTAAACACCTACACTGCTGCCTTGCACAACAATTTCAAAACTACAACTAAAAGACAGAACAGACATCATCCAGAACCACAGGAAAGCTGGCTGAGTTGAAGTTCTACAACTAGAAGGAAAGAAAGGGGCTCACAGAGACCCAGAGGAGCTGCAAAAAGCCGAGGTACGGAGACGCACGCGCTGAGAGAGCGGGTGCCGGAGTGCCTGGCTGGCTTTCTCTGGCGGGAGAGAAACGGAGACTCCCAACGGCATTGAACCCCTTATCTTACGACACTAAACCCCAGATCCAGCCGAAACTCATACGGGGGGAGTTTGGACTGTGAAAAGGGAGAGGTGCACGGAAATTTAGGGGAGTCGCAGAAGATCAGGTCCGGTCTCGCACGCACACGGTGCTGTACGGAGGACAGATTGCTGATTGTGCTGCTGGCTTTTGCGAGTGGGCGGGAGACAGACCCTTCGAACTGTGCCACTTCTGAGTCCACTGGGCCCCTGTTTCGGGCGAAACCCTGGGGACTTAGACTCGTGTGGTCCTAGTGCGCAGGGGAGCCAGAAAGGCAGCGGTTGGAGGCACTGCGGGTGTGCACGGGCACAAGGACCGCTCCAGGGATTACCCAGTCACGTGAGACTCAGGGGCCGTGGAGGGCGGGGCCGACTGGGAGGCAAGGCGGTCCCTTAAGCCCTGAGACTCCACCCCTCCCAAGCTCAACAGAGGCTTCTTCGGTTTTGCGTCTGGTATCATAAGGCTGAATTCAACACAGAAGTTTCCCCGGCATAGTGAAAATGCTGAGACAAGGGAAGGGATCACAAACAAAAGAAATGGAGGAAAAAAAACGACTGGATATAGAGTTCAAAACCTCACTCATAAGGTTTTTCAAGAATATGCTAGAAAAATTGGATAAATTTAGTGAGACCCAAGAGGAGATGAAAAAGGACCAACTAGAGATGCAAAAGAGCCAACTAGAGATGGAAAAGGTCCAACTAAAGATGATAAAGGACCAAATAGAAATTAAACATACACTGACTGAAATAAAAAATATTATACAGAGTCCTAACAGCAGACTAGAGAAAGGCAAGAATCCAGTAAAAAATTTGAAATATAAAGAAGCAGACAACATTCAACTGGAAAAGCAAGAAGAGAAAAGAATCCAAAAATGTGAACATAATGTAAGGAGACTCTGGGACAGCTTTAAGCGTACCAACATCAGAATTGTGGGGGTGCCAGAAGAAGAGAGAGAGCAAGATACTGAAAACCTATTTAAAGAAATAATGACTGAAAACTTCCCACATCTGGTAAAAGAAATAGACTTACAAGTCCAGGAAGCACACAGAACCCCATATAAAAGGAATCCAAAGAGGACCACACCAAGACACATCATAATTAAAATACCAAGAGCAAAAGAGAGAGAATATTAAAAGCAGCAAGAGAAAAACAGTTAATTACCTATAAGGGAGCACCCATACGACTGTCAGCTGATTTCTCAACAGAAACGAAGCAGGCCAGACAGGAGTGGCAAGAAATATTCAATGTGATGAATAGCAAGAACCTACAACCAAGAATAATCTATCCAGCAAAGCTAACATTCAGAATTGAAGGGCAGATAAAGAGCTTCACAGAGAAGATAAAGCTAAAGGAGTTCATCAACTCCAAACCAGTATTATATGAAATGCTGAAAGGTACTCTTTTAGAAGAGGAAGAAGAAAAAGGTAAAAGCCAAAAAATTATGAACAACAAATACATATCTATCAACAAGTGAATCTAAAAATTAAGTGAATTAAAAATTTGATCAACAGAATAAACTGGTGAATATAATAGAATCAGGAGCACAGAAAGGGAGTGGACTGATAATTCTCAGGGGGGAAGGGGTGAGGGGTGTACAGGGAGAGACTGGACAAAAATCATACACCTATGGATGAGATCAATGGGAGGGAGCTAAGGGCAGAGGGAGGAGTGGGAGCTGGGTGGAGGGGTGCTATGGAGGGGAAAAAAGAGAAACAAATGTAGTAATCTGAATAATAAAGATTTAATTAAAAAAAACACAAAAAAAACTTTGTAGTCCCCTGGGGGACTGGTCCCAGGACTCCTGTGAGCCCCAGAAGAGGATTCTCAGGTCCCTGTGTACCGGGTGGACCAGTGTCTATAGCTGGCCCCAGCGGGCAGGAACTCCCAGCTGCAGGCCGGACACATGCTTATGGGACAGGTGCTTATTGGACAGCCTCACGTGGAAGTGGACCATGCTGTTCAAAGCTGTGTTTGGGGTCAGCCGCACTTACTGCATTTGGAGTCCCTGGCCTCAGCCCATTTCTGGGGAGCCGCGTGCAGCGAGACAAGAGGGCCTGCTTGCAGGCAGCTCAGCGTCAGTGCTGCTCTTCCTGTGCCTGGTGTGTTAGCCCTTAGGGCGGGGCACAGCTGGCAGCCCCTGCACTGATGGGGGCTTCAGTTTACAGGAGGCTGGGAAGGCCAGTGCTCAGCACTTGCTGAGGGGACAAATGATGAGTAAATGAATGGACACCTCCCACAGGGAAGGAACTAGCACCTTAGGATGGATTCACTGTGTATTTTGGCCAGAGGCTTTATTTTCACATCCTGTGTGTGATGAGTGCCGACCTGTTCCTTCTGCCCTCCTCCCACTTTAATAAAGACGCCCATGTTCTGATGAGTGACCAGCCTGGCTTCTGGGTGCCAAGTGACAAGAGGGGCTTGGGCTCATGGCTGCCACCTCCTAGGAAGGAGCACCAGTGGCTGGCTGGCTGGAGTGTGAGAGATGCCAGGAATTGGTCTCCTTTCTCCTGCTGGTTCTGTTCCATCAGCTATGGGTGTGGGTCACAGGTGTGTGGGCATCAGCCTGTTTGGATTGCTCACACAGGACACGACCAGGACATGAAGAGCACCCAGGACCTGGGTGGCGGTGTGGTCCACTGGCCACTGCACTCCCCAGCATCACCCTGCTTCCCCCTGCCCTCCTGCTGGTGTCAGTGCCTTGGGTTGTGGACCTGGCATGCAGAGCAGTGAGGGAGTGTGAAGTGGCTGCTCTCTCTGGACATCTCCCTGGACTTGGCTGCAAGGCATGAGACTAGATGGCAGCAACAGGGAGGCCAAGCAAGCTGGGCAGAGAGAGGAGAGAGGCTGAGGTAGGGAGGGGGGCACCAGAACAGAGGTTGGCAGCCCAGAGGCTTCTTGAAGGGAAGGCTCACACCTGCATGATGGCGCAGCTGGTGGTGCTGAGGGGAAGGCTCACATCTGGAAGATGGCATAGCTCTTCAGCCACAGGATCAGGGTTAGGGGTGGATTTGACAGAGCCCAGAAGCTGGGGGTCAGTGGTGGCATCTTCAGCCCTGAGAGGGGTCTCTCTCTACCTACTGAGAGAGCTTCTGGTCAGTTCTCCATTCCTGGTCCTCTCCAGCTGATAGGCAGGGCGTGGCATGGAGGGTTGGAGCTCCTCATGTTCCATCTCCCAGGCTGTTGGAGGGGGATAAGGTGTTTGTGGGTGTCTCTATGGACGCTCCCCCTAGAGATGGACCCACAGGGTGGGGATGGTAACTGCTGCCTCCAGTTTGCCTGGTGGGAGCACACTTTTGGGCTGATTGTTATCCAGGGCTTTGGCCCTGCTGCCATTGGCATCCTGGCTGGGCTGACCGAGACCAGGGGAGTGGGAGCTCCCAGCCAAAGCTGTGCCGCTCAGGCCTGCCTGCCTAGGCCTCAGGTCCACTCTTTTCCTGGCACCCTTTAAACTCTTGGTGAATCCTTTTGAGAGTAGAGGGTTGGCTTTAAGAAACCTCCCTTCTTCAAATTGTGGGATGTGGCTCCACTTTCAGGGATGAGTGTCTGGGGACCTCGGCAAGTTACACAACTCTGTGTCTCCCCCCTGAAGTATGGACACCAGCGTGCGCATCCTGCAGAGCCACGAGGGTGTGGACAGTGTGTGCTGTGCAGCGCCCAGCCATGTGACAAGGCTGGGAGGGTGAGCAGTACACAGCTGGGTGGCGGGCTCCCATGTTGGAATGAGATGGCCGGCACCAGTGACCACAGTTCATAATCACACGCCCGTGTGTGAATGTGAAGAGAGGGAAGAAGGGGGCCATGGAGTTCTCCCAAGGGAATGATGGTTACCCACAAAGGTCTAGGAGGGTGGGAGTTAGCCAGAGGTATGTGTGTTGGGGGGTATTTCAGGCCCAGGGGGAGTGTGTGGCGAGACCCAAAAGTGGCAGGAGCTTGGGTGTCTGCGTCCCTGCAGAGGCCAGCCTCCTGGGACATGGGTGGTTGTAGGGCCTGCAGGTGCTGTCGAGGGTGTGGTTTGTCTTCAACACAGTGGGGAGCTGGTGTGGAGGTTGAGCAGGGACAGCACAGCCTGACTGATGTCTCAGGAAGGTGCTCCCCAGGGTGTGTGTAGGACGGGTGGCCATGTATTGGGGCAGTAGTGGCTTAGACCAGTAGGATGGCAGTGGGATGGAGGAAAATTGACAGATCCGAGAGATATTTTGAAGATAAAATATCCAGGACTTGGTGATCACTCGGGTGCAGAGGGCCAGGGAGAGAGAAGTGTCAGGAGTAGGTGGGTGGATTGGCATCCTTTGCTGAGATGGTGGATGAGGAGGGACAGGATCACACCCAAGATATGCCAAGTTTGACTTGCTAGTGGACTCAGGAGAGGAGACCCTGACAGTATTGAGAACCCTGGGAGGTTTGTGGGCCCGTCCTAGGACTGGGTCTAACTCTTAAAAGGATGGCCAGGTGTACAAGACAGCTGTGATCTCACTGAGCCAGGACGTACATGAGGGTCTGGAGAGGCAAGAAGGGGGAACACCTGACTAGGGGGCGTGCCTTTCTCCTTTCCTCACGATGCAGAGGTGAGGGTCTGTGGCAGGAAGTGGTGCGAACCCCTGAGAGTGCTGGCTTCCATTTTATCCATGAAAAATGAGCAAGGACATTGGTTGGACATGGGAGAAGCCAGGAGGGAGAGGAGAACAGCAGGAGGCTGAGGGTGGAGGGCCCCACTGAGGCTGGCCATACACCTTGCAAGGTCACATGCTCCAGCTGGTGGCTGTCCTGGCTTTTCCTCTGATGCTTGGACAAGGGACGTCGTGGTTGGCTGGCTGCCCACTGCAGGCTGACCGGGCCGTTTCACCAGTTGCTGTGCAGGAGAGAGCAATGAGGTTCTGAGAGGGACTGTGACCACCAAGAGGCACAATGAAGTGAAGGTCAGAGGGAGGCGGGAGGAGGCTGTGGGATGTGCTTGCCAGGATGTCCTAGCTCCGGAGTGGAGCGAGCCAGGGGTGACCTGGACCCTCCCCTGCTACCTGCTGATGGGGAGTGCGAGGGAGGGGTGCAAGGGAGGCAGCAGCTCTAGGGCTGGCCTCTGAAAGACTCTGCCACTCATTACCCTCCTCACGGTTTTGTTTATCTTTCAAACGTCTTAATAAAACATGAGAAAACATTTATTCTCTATAGATCAATAATTTATTCCGAGTTATGACAATACTAAGTTTGGTCAATTATTCCATTGACTGTGAAGTATTTATAAATGCTACCTTCCTTTAAACGTTAGCTATTAGGATTCCAATATGAATGGAGCCGTGCCAACTTAGAGGAGAGGAAGGCACAGTGGGAGGGTGTCAGCAGCAGGGGTGCTGTGGCTGCTCAGATTGTGAAGTAATGAGGTGGCACTGGGAGTTCCCCTTTGGGGGCAGGTGGAGGTGAGCATGCCCGGGCTGGCCTGCTGGACCCTCAGAGAGAGCCCACTCCTTGTGAAGTGAGGCTGAGCCCAGGCAGTCGCCTGCCTAGGCCAGTGGTGCCTCGCCAGGCTCCTTTGGTTCGAGGCATCTCTTCTGGGCTGCTTCTACCCAGGAGAAGTGTCCCCCCTTGCCCATCTGGAAAGTCCTGTCCTCTGACCACCACAGGCTGCTTAGCACATAAGGCTGGGGGCCCGTCGAGTTGGAGTAGCAGGGTCACAGGGGTGGGCTGCACCTCTGCAGGAACCTCGTGGGCCCCTCCTCCGAAAGGAGCAGAAGGGATGTGCCCTGAAGCATGAATGCCTTCTGGGCACAGGGTAGGGGGGTGGGGATGGGCTGGCTGTGACCAGCACTACCCCCAGGTGGTGGCACCAGAAATTGTGCGCCTCCTCTAGCACAAGCTATCCAGGGTGTATTCCCAGCAGTGGTCCTGGCCTTTTCCAGGAAGCCCCCTGGGGCTCAAGAAGCCTGGCTGGGATCAGCAGTGGTGCCAGGGCGACCTCATGTCTGGGGCACTGTCTGCTCCAGCACCCATCTGCAGGCAGCGAGGTCCAAGAGCTGGGTTTGCCCTCGCTCAGGGAGGCTTTGCTTCTGCATGTGTAGCTGCCCCAAGAGGTTCCCTAGAGAGGGCTGGGTAGGTTCCCGCGGGATCCTGGGCCCTGCCCAGTGGTCTCACGTCTTCCGGGACGGGCTGTGGAATCCACAGTCTGCACTGTGGTTCTGTGCACTTGACCTGGCTGCTTGACCTGGTCTCCCTATGATGCAGTTTTGTCACCAGAGGAGCAGAAATCTCACCTGGGGGAAGGTTACAGAGACCTGTCTCACCTGTGATGTGGCCCCAGAGCCCGGTGTCTGCAGAGGCTGGATGCCAACCCCGCAGGGAAGTGGGGGGAATGTTGATTGTGGGGCAGCCTGGGATGCTGGCTGAGCCTAGGAGCCTCTCGTCTGGCCCAGCCTGAGCTCTGAGCAGCTTCTTATCCCCCAATTCCTGGGCCACAGAGCTCAGGTGAGGGCTCAAAGCTGCTCATTAGTCCTCTGTACTCTTGATTGTCCCTGCTGATGAGCCATTCTCAGGGAGCCTTTATCAACCCATCTGCCTGCATTGTCACAATCAGGAGAGATCAGCGTGATGGCCATGTTCTATTGCAGACAAAGAATTAGACTAAGGCTGCTGTCCTCTGGTGAGTTGCAGAAACACCTCTGGGTGGAGAGGTGAGTAGCAGTGGTGGCTTCTATCTTCCACCTGGCGCCAGGCTTTGGGGATGCACTTCACACACAGATCTTTCACGGGGCGCGCACAGCAGCCGTGAGGTGGCGCTGTCATCTTTACAGACAGGAAACTGCAGAGGCCAGCCCCTCGGCAAAACCTGCGGAATGTCCGTGGCAGGGCCGGGTTCAGACCCAGGCCACAGGATCCCCCAGAGGTCCAGACACAGAGGCCAGCCCCTCTCCAAGGCCCATGGAGTGTCCGTGGCAGGGCTGGGTTCAGACCCAGGCCATTGGACCCCCCTGGGGTGCTGCATCTCTCCTCACCACCAGGGCAGAGTGTGTAATGGCCTGGGAATGACCACACAACCTTGATTAAGCTAATAGCTGATTTGGCTTTGAGCTGATTTGTTTTGACCTTTTTATTTTTATGTTTGGAGCCTCTGAACAACCATTGTTTGGATAATGCCCCCATTAGTAGGCCATTCACAGGGGACTGGGCATGCACCTGCATGGCCCTCTACATCAGGGCCTGGGAGGCTTCCGGTCCTGATTCCTACCCGATTGTCTCTGGTGGCGCGTGGAGCGGCAGGGAGCCACCTCTGTGAGGAGAGCTGTTGGCTTTGGGGGTGAGATCACCCTCTGTTGTAACTACTGTTGTAACTGGGACCCTGAGCATGACATGGGTGGGGACATGGAAACGGACATGCTTGTGTCCAGCATAGGGCTGGCTGGCACTTGTGGTCCTCAGGAAGTCACTGCTCTTGTAGCTCTACTGGTGCACAGGTACCAGAAGCTGGATGGTTTCATGCCCCTATCCAGTCATTCTATGAAATAGAAATTGGAAACTCAGAAAGGAGATGTGCATGGCCACAGGGCTGCTGACCTGAGAGCCGGTCAGAACCAGGAGATTTGAGAGCTGCTTCTGCGGCCCGAGCCGGTGTCTGGCTGCAGTGAGCTGGGGCAGGGCGGCCAGCAGGCACTTGTCTGTTCCCCGAGCATGTTCCTGCTGCCGGGCCAGCACTGTTGTCCTGCATGAATCACACTGCTCCCCTGCCTGTGGGTCTAAATCTCTCTCTTCCTTTGAGGCCATGGTGCCAATCCCATAGGGTTCACCATCCTCTGGCCCCAGGGAGCTTCCTCTCTCCTTTCTTACAGGCTGAACTGAGGGGTCTGTCTCCTTGGTAAATCGAAGAGGGGACCCCTGCTTATTCTGCTCTTTGTCTTCCCCACCAGTACTTAGTGCCCAGGTTTGCAAATAGGGGTGAGCTGAGCTGTGCCTGGGAGGGCAGGAGGGAAGGCAAGAGGGAGGGGCAGTCCGGGAGGAGTGGGCAGAGCCTAGGTGGGACAGGGACTTTAAAACCAGGGTATTGGCCAAGACCGGTTTGGCTCAGTGGATAGAGCGTTGGCTTGCGGACTGGAAGGCCCCAGGTTCGATTCCGGTCAAGGGCATGTACCTTGGTTGCAGGCACATCTCCACTGGGGGGCGTGCAGGAGGCGGCTGATGGATGTCTTTCTCTCATCGATGTTTCTGACTTTCTATCTCTCTCCCTTCCTCTCTATAAAAAAAAAAATCAATAAAATATATTAAAAAAAACACACACAAAAAAACCTCCAGGGTATTGAGTGGGGGCAGGACTTGCCATCCAAAGTCAGACACTGACCCAGGAGAGAGCCAGGCAGAGGGTAGGGGCACCCACTTGGCACCAGTGATAACCACGTGAGGGCGTGCTCTTTGGTACTCTGCGCTGGAGCTCTGGCTCACTTGAGGCCCCAGTGACGCAGTTTATTTTGCAAGTTTTCTGGTTTAAAGTTATAGCTGCAATGCCTTGTCATTAAAGAGAGCACGGGCAAGAGAAGAGGAGAAAGCTATTCATTGCAGCACCCACCTCAGGGATTTCCCTGGCCTTTCCTGTGGTTTTTTACCTCATTGTAATCCTGGTGAGCGTACACGTTTGCACCCTGGTTCTGCCACTTAAGTCATGTCTCAGAAGCATTGAGGTTGCATGACTTCTCAGTTGTGTGTTAACTTGGTAACTGGAAGGTGGATGCACTAATGCCTCTTCCACAGGTGTCCTGTGATCAGTGTGAATCCTGCGTCAAGTGCTTGCCCGGATGGTTGGCCCAGGGAAAATTCCCACAGAATGGCCCCTCCTCTCACAGAGCTTCCCCTATCCATTACAGGAGGTTATTTTCCTTTGCCAAAGGAATTCTCTGTTCATAGCATGGCATTTTAGCAACATACAGAAAAGCAGGAAAACCACATCGAGGCCTCTTCTAAAATGCAACCACTGTTACTATGTTGGTCTTTCACACCTGCCATGTTATTTACTTGGTATTATAAAATACATACAACTGTGTATCATTTTCCCATAACTTCTATGATGAGCACTTTCCTACCAGTCTGTTATTGTAGTATCTTGAATAGTTTCAAAGGCTGCATGTGTTTTCAGCAAATGGAGCCATTCCATTCACTCACCGACTATTGGTATTCGAGTATGGATAAGTGGTCTTTGGGCCTGAAGCCATTTCTGTAGTTTGAATAGGGGCCCTGAGTGCCATCATCGGGCAGAGGCGTGAAGCTGTCCCGGCTCGTGGTATTTTGTAGCCTTTACTCGCTGCCATGTGCCGTGCACGGTGTGTGGAGGAGGGTGGTGAGCAGAACGGCGTGTTATTGAAGCTTGTTCCTCAGAGCTCGAGGTCAAGCAGGAGAGAAGAGTAGGGGAATTGTGGGGTGCGGAGTGTTGGACATGGGGTCCATAGCCAGCATGTGGGTAAAGAGCCTGAGTCTTAAAATGTAAGTGAGTGTGAGGTTCAAGGGCTTTTCACAGGAGCACCCGTGGTTGGGTTTCTTACGTGAGAGAACTCTGTAGCAAAAAGCTGGATGAGAGAGGTAGGCACTGGGGTGGCTGCACGACTCTCTGAGAGACTTCAGGGGGGTCTTTTGTTCAGCCACCTGCCCTGCCTGGAGGCTGAGGGGTCCACCGGGAACGCTGTGGCATTTGAGTGATTGTCCTGAGTGGGGAGCAGTGTGCCTCCCATGCCTGCTCTTGGGGTGCTTCCCTGCTCTCAGACTCCTTCTCCCCGGGCTCTCAGCTGAAAGAACTGCTTTGTCAAAGTTGTTCAAACCAGCCATCAGCAGTAGATGGCCTGCTGACACTCGTGGACTGTTTCTTTCCTACACTCCTGCCAGCACAGAGGGCATTATTGGTAAATGTTGCTTCAGAACTATTTGGAAACAGTGCCTGTATGCGAGGTGTCTCTCTGCCACTGGCCTGATGCCGCACAAGGAGTAGGTGTGTGGCTGACAGGGGCATCCCTCGTGCTTATGGATGACTCCCAAAGGCCAGTGCCACCTCCAGCCCAGCCCAAAGCAGCCGCCCTCCCCGGTGTAACGGAGCGAGTCCCCACAAGATAGACCACAAAGACTAATTGAATTCAAACAGGCATAAATTTATTACAGTTCGAATCTGGGCTCAAACCTTAGCTGACGCAGCAGCCGGGCAAACACCTGGTAAGAGCGCCGACAGAGGGGCAGTCCCTCTTTTTATACCCATTCTGCCTTCCCCTATTGGCTCATACTGCTGGCTTGGCAATCTTTAATTGGTTCTCAGGCAGCAAGGGACCAGCTAACCCAGGAGGTTCCTAGTAAGGCTGCTTGACCTAGTTAGCCTAACTGACTCAGGAAGTTGTGGTTCAGGTGTTGTGGTCTGGCCGAAGATAAGAGTAATAGTTTGCAGGCCTGGCTTTAGGGGAGGAAGTGTTGCAAGCCTAGCCGTAAGGGGATTCCTCAGTAGTTCCCAATTTAACCATTTATCTCTGGACTGCTTGCTTAACCATTTATTGCTACACCCGGAACCTCTTTCTTCGCTCCTGGCAAGTGGCTGAGTCACCCGGGGCCCCTGGAGCCAGCGCTGGGCCTGGTCTGACCTAGGCTTCAGGATATGAACCAAATGGACTTGGCCAGAAGACTTAGGGTGCTGTCCCTATTTTTACTGACAATGTGGGTTCTCTGGATAAGTGTCTTGCTGACTCCGCTGTGACTCATTTCCTCAGTCTTGGCAGCCAGTCCAGCCAGCGATTGAGGAGCTCACAGTATTGTCCTGATCTGGGCTTGGCCTTGGGGAAACACAGAAACAAAAGCGAATTCACAGCTGTAAGGGCTGCAGCCAGCAAGGAGACAGGACGGCTGTGCAGCAGCACCAAAGGCCTCTCGAGCAGACATGTGCTGCATCCCATCCTACCATCTCTGCTCGAGCAGCCTAGGGCAGATAATTTTGCCTCTCCTGGCCTTTGTTTTCTTAACTATTGAATGGGCACAAGAACGTCTAGAGGGCGTCAGTGAGACTGTGTGTGTGAGAGCCGCTGGCCTGGCCTGGGATGGGCTCTTGGTACCTGGAAGGAGGCAGCACTTCTTGGGGCCCCAAGCATGAGCTGTCAGCGGGTGGGTGCAGCCTGTGCAGCATCACCCCATGCTGATCCCTGCCTCTCTCACCTCTCTTTCCAGCCTGTGACCTCATGACCCAGGGGATTTTGGCTTTGGTCACATCCACTGGCTGTGCATCTGCCAACGCTCTGCAGTCCCTCACCGACGCAATGCACATCCCACACCTCTTTGTTCAGCGCAACTCAGGAGGGTCACCTCGTACTGCCTGCCACCTGAACCCCAGTCCCGATGGGGAGGCCTACACGCTGGCCTCGAGGCCACCCGTGCGCCTCAATGACGTCATGCTCAGGCTGGTGACCGAGCTGCGCTGGCAGAAGTTCGTCATGTTCTACGACAGTGAGTATGGTGAGTCCAAGGGGCAGGGCCGCTCTGGCTCTGATGGGCGCACAGCTGGTTGCGGGAGGCCTGTGCCCTGGCCATGGTATGGCAGGCAGCTGCCCGCCTTGGAGCAGGCATGGAAGGAGGGGAAGGTGGGTGTCATCTGAGCCCAGTGGGTCTAGGCGGCAAAACCCAGCCTTGAGCTTCATGAGTGGGGGAAGAGCTGTGCAAACAGATCCATAGAGAGGCACTAAAGTTGCCTAGCAACACCACCTTATCCTGACAGCTGAAATTCGAATCATCTTCAATAAAATATTAATAACCTGCTGGCAGGGACTTGAAGGGCTGCATGCAGGCGGCGGTGGAGGCCGCCAGCATGGGTGTTCCAGAAGCCTCCTCTCTAAAGATTGCCCATCACAACCCTTCCCAGTCCTTCCTGCCTCCTGTCTCATCTGAGATTCATGTCCTCAGTCCCAGGCAGCCAGTCCAGCCATCGATTGAAGAACTCATAGTATTGTCCTGATCTGGGCTTGTAGAAACAAAGCCCTTAGTTTCAGGGTCTTGGGCAAATGTTGGGGAAGGACACTTCGAGTGTGACACTGAGCATGGCCAGACATGGCTTCTTTGAATATCTGCCATATGAAAAGAATCATAATTTGCTTCTTAGAAAACCAGAAAGATATGTTTTGGGGAAGTAGCTCCAGGTGTTCATATGGCTGCTCTGTGAAATAATACAGAGTGACCGAGCAGCCTCACCAGGTCCTCAGTGGCAGCTGCTTGCAGCTCGGAAGAAGGAACGGACATCGGTGCCCTTGCTTACATCCTGCAGTGCGCATGCAGGCGGCGTGTGCTCACTGCTGTGTGATTTCACCTCGTGTAGATTCACGTAATCCCATAGTCAGGATGCAGAGCAGTTTCTTCTTGAGGATCCTCATGCTATAGCCATGGCCACCTATATTCTATGTCTTTAAGGATGTGAGGATGGTGAGGCCAGCAGCCTCATAGCTGGTGTCAGCAAGGCCCTTGAGAGTCCCACTGACTCTGAATGTAACCGTGAAGAGAAGGTCAGTGTGTGTTTGCATTTGCCTGACACTCTCTGCTCTGAGACAGGGCGTTGTCCTCAGCCCTTGAGCAGATATGCTGCCGATGCTGCCTGGGAGGAGAGAGGAGCGTGGGCACTGCGTGATGTAAAGGTGAGGCGGTGAGGGGTCAGGGCGGGCACTTGAGCTGGACTCTATCCAGGACTGGCCCCTCTCCCCACCCTCTCAATCTCGGGCCCTGGGAGCAGTGGGAGACCAGGCCACTGAGGAGTTGCCTCTAGGGCCAGCCTTCCTCTGAGAACCCTTGTGTTGGTGGCTCAGCCTCGTGCCTTTGGGTCTGCTCGGAGGCTGGGTGAGGGTAGGTGTGCACGTGTCCAGGGCTGGAGGGTACAGCGTCCTCAGTTCCCACCCCACTTCTCCTGGCATCTTTGCTCTCCTTCTCCTCTGACCTATAGACACTCTTCACGCCCTGGTTCTCCCTAAGCTTTTTTTTTTTTTTTTAAATTAATTTTTTATACATATCTTCCCATTGCCCCCCTCCCTCCCAGGCATACCCCAACCCCCCAGTGTCTATGTTCATTGGTTATGATTATATGCATAGAAACAAGTCCTTTGATTGATCTCTTATTTACGTCACCTAACTTTAATCATCCTGCTGTAATTTCACAGTCTGTTTGAAGCTTTACTGTCTCTGTATCTATCCTTTTGTTCATCAGTTTATAATGTTCTTTATTATCCTCCAATGAGTGCGATCATGTGATTCTTCTCCTTCATTGACTGGCTTATTTCACTAAGCATAAGGCTCTCCAGTTCCAACCAGGTTGCTGCAAATGGTAAGAATTCCTTCTTTTTAATGGCAGCATAGAATTCCATTGTGTAGATGTACCACAGTTTTCTGATCCACTCATCTGCTGACGGGCACCTAGGCTGTTTCCAAATTGTGGCTATTGTAAATTGTGCTGCTATGAACATAGGGGTGCATAAATCCTTTCTGATTGGTGTTTGTAATTTCTTAGGATAAATTCCTAAGAGTGGGATTACAGGGTCAAATGGGAGATCCATTTTTAGTTTTTTGAGGAAACTCCATACTGTTCTCCACAGTGGCTGCACCAGTCTGCATTCCCACCAACAGTGCACAAGGGTTCCTTTTTCTCCGCATCCTCGCCAACACTTGTCGTTTGTTGATTTGTTGATGATTGCCATTCTGACAGGTGTAAGATGGTATCGCATTGTCGTTTTGATTTGCATCTCTCGGATGATTAATGACTTTGAACATGTTTTCATGTGTCTCTTGGCTTTCCTTCTGTCGTCTTTTGAAAAGGTTCTATTTAGGTCCATTGCCCATTTTTTTATTGGATCCTTCATCTTCCTTTTATTAAGTTGTATAAGTTGGTTGTAGATTTTGGAGATTAAACCTTTATCAGTGATAGCATTTGCAAATATGTTCTCCCATGCATTGATGTTTCTTGTTGTTTTGTTGATGGTTTCTTTTGCTGTGCAAAAGCTTTTTATTTTGATGTAGTCCCATTTGTTTATTTTTTCTTTAGCTTCCATTGCCTTTGGAGCAGTATCAGTGAAGAAGTTCTTTCGGCATATATCTGAGATTGTGCTGCCTGTGGATTCCTCTAGTATTTTTATGGTTTCCCTTCTAATGTTTAAGTCCTGTATCCATTTTGAGTTTATTTTTGTATTTGGTGTAAGATGGTGGTCCAGTTTCAATTTTTTTGCATGTATCTGTCCAATTTTCCCAACACCATTTATTAAAGAGGCTATCTTGGTTCCATTGAATGTTCATGCCTCCTTTGTCAAATATTAATTGAGCATAGTGGTTTGGGTGGATATCTGGGTTCTCTATTCTATTCCATTGATCTATATGTCTGTTCTTGTGCCAGTACCAGGCTGTTTTGAGAACAGTTGCTTTGTAGTATAGCTTGAAGTCTGGTATTGAGATCCCACCTACTTTATTCTTTTTTCTCAAAATTGCTGTAGCTATCCGTGGTCTTTTTTTGTTCCAGATGAATCTATGAAGAATTCTTTGTAGGTCTGTGAAATATGTCGTTGGTATTTTAATGGGTAGTGCGTTGAATCTGTAGATTGCTTTGGGTAGTATGGACATTTTAATGATGTTGATTCTCCCAATCCATGAGCATGGTATGCTCTTCCATCTGTTAACATCTTCCTCTATCTCTTTTTTCAGTGTCCTGTAGTTTTCTGCATAAAGGTCTTTTACCTCTTTAGTTAGGTTTATTCCTAGGTATCTTAATTTTTTTTGGTGCGATGGTAAATGGGATTGCTTTTTTAGTTTCTCTTTCTATAATTTCATTGTTAGTATATAGCAATGCCACAGACTTCTTAGCATTAATTTTGTATCCTGCTACATTGCCGAATTCATTAATTAAGTCAATTAGTTTTGGAATGGAATCCTTTGGGTTTTTTATGTACAATATCATGTCATCTGCAAATAAGGACAGCTTTACTTCTTCTTTTCCAATTTGGATGCCTTTTATTTCTTCTTGTTGTCTAATTGCAATGGCTAATACTTCCAGTACTATGTCGAACAGGAGAGGTGAGAGTGGGCATCCCTGTCTTGTTCCTGTTCTTAGGGGAAATGGTTTTAGTTTTTGCCCATTGAGTATGATGTTAGCTGTGGGTTTATCATATATGGCTTTTATGATGTTGAGGTATGATCCTTCTATTCCCACTTTGCTGAGAGTTTTTATCAAGAAAGGATGTTGGATTTTGTCAAATGCTTTTTCTGCATCAATTGATATGACTATGTGATTTTTATCTCTCAATTTGTTTATGTGATGTATCACATTTATTGATTTGCGGATATTGAACCATCCCTGCATTCCTGGGATGAATCCTGCTTGGTCATGGTGTATGATCTTTCTGATGTACTGCTGGATCCGGTTTGCTAGAATTTT
This sequence comes from Lasiurus cinereus, assembly GCA_011751065.1. NCBI lineage: Eukaryota > Metazoa > Chordata > Mammalia > Chiroptera > Vespertilionidae > Lasiurus > Lasiurus cinereus. Next base: position 10,491,558 of record JAAGEH010000021.1, read on the forward strand.
GTTGAGGATTTTGGCATCTATGTTCATGAGAGATATTGGCCTATAATTCTCTTTCATTGTGTTGTCTTTATCTGGTTTTGGTATTAGGGTGATGCTGGCTTCATAGAAGGTATTTGGTAGTATTCCTTCTTCTTGAATGTTTTTGAATAGTCTGAGGAGGATAGGTTTTAATTCTTCCTTGAATGTTTGGTAAAACTCTCCTGTGTAGCCATCTGGACCCGGGCTTTTATTTGCTGGAAGCTTTTTGATTACTGCTTCAATTTCTTCCATAGTTATTGGACTATTGAGATGTTTGGCTTCCTCCTCATTGAGTTTTGGGAGGTTATATTTTTCTAGGAAAATGTCCATTTCTTGCAGGTTGTCCAATTTGTTTGAATAGAGTTGTTCATAGTATTTTTTAACAATCCTTTGTATTTCCACAGGGTCTGTTGTTATTTCTCCTCTTTCATTTCTGATTTTGTTTATTTGGGTCTTCTCTCTTTGCTTCTTGGTGAGCCTGGCAAGGGGTCCATCAATCTTGTTTATCCTTTCAAAGAACCAGCTCTTTGTTTTGTTGATCTTTTGAATTGTTTCTTTGGTCTCCAAGTTGTTTATCTCTGCTCTGATCTTCACTATTTCCTTCCTTCTGAGTACACTAGGCTTTTCTTGTTGCTCACGTTCTAGCTCTTTGAGTTGTAGGTTTAGGTGATTTATTACCATTATTTCCTGTTTTTTGCAGTAGGCTTGTAGGGCTATGAACTTCCCTCTCAAGACTGCTTTCACTGTGTCCCATAAATTTTGTATTGTTGTGTTGTCATTGTCATTTGTTGCCATGATGTTTTTTATTTCTTCCTTGATCTCTCTGGCTACCCAGTCGTTGTTTAATAGCATGCTGTTTAGTCTCCATGTGTTTGATTTCTTTCTATTGTTTTTATTATAGTTGATTTCCAGTTTTATGCCACTGTGGTCTGAGAAAATGCTTGATATGATTTCTATCTTCTTGAATTTGAAGAGACTTTTCTTATGACCCAACATATGATCTATCTTTGAAAATGACCCATGTGCACTGGAGAAGAATGTATATTCTGTGGCTTTGGGGTGAAATGTTCTGAAGATGTCAATTAATTCCATCTGGTCTAGTGAGTCATTTAGGATTGATGTTTCTTTGCTAATTTTTTGTTTAGAGGATTTGTCCAATGGTGACAGTGGGGTATTAAAGTCTCCTACTATGATTGTATTGCTGTCAATCTCTCCCTTAATGTCCTCCAAGAGTTTTTTTATGTATTTAGGTGCTCCTATATTGGGCGCATATATGTTTACCAGAGTTATTTCTTCTTGTTGGATTGTTCCCTTTAGTATTATGAAGTGGCCTTCTTTATCTCTTGTTATGTCCTTCACTTTGAGATCTAATTTGTCAGATATAAGTATTGCAACCCCAGCTTTTTTTTCATTTCCATTTGCCTGAAGTACCATGTTCCATCCCTTCACCCTCAATCTGTGTGCGTCTCTTTTCCTGAGGTGGGTTTCTTGCAGACAGCAGATATATGGATCATGTTTTCTTATCCAATCGGTTACCCTATGTCTTTTGATTGGAGCATTTAATCCGTTTACATTTAAAGTTATTATTGATAACTACTTATCTGTTGCCATTTTTAGTCCTTACCCCCGAGTTCCTTCTTCGCTTCCTCTTTCTTTTTATTACAGCAGACCTTTTAACATTTCTTGCATTGCTGGTTTGGTGGTAATATATTCCCTTAGTCCTTTTTTGTCTGTGAAGCTTTTGATTTCACCTTCAATTTTGATTGAGAGTCTTGCAGGGTACAGTATTCTTGGATTCAGACCCTTCCTTTGCATGACTTTGTATATTTCATTCCATTCTCTTCTGGCCTGACGAGTTTCTGTTGAGAAGTCAGTAGCTAGTCTTATGGGGGTTCCTTTGTAGGTAACTTTCTGTTTCTCTCTGGCTGCTTTTAAGATTCTTACTTTGTCGTCGGTGTTTGCCAATTTAATTATAATGTGCCTCGGTCTCGGTTTGTTGGGGTTCATTTTGCTTGGGACTCTGTGAGCTTCTTGGATTTGTGTGGGTTTTTTCTTTTCTATATTGGGGAAATTTTCTGTCATTATTTCTTCAAACACGTTCTCTAATCCTTGTTCAGTTTCCACTCTTTCTGGAACCCCAATTATGCGGATGTTATTTTGTTTCATGTTATCCCAAAGTTCCCTTAGACTCTCCTCTTGCTTTTTAACTTTTTTTTCTAGAAGCTGCTGTACTTGGGTATTTTTTCCTACCGTTTCTTCTAGCTCACTGATGCGGTCCTCTGCTTCTTCTAGTCTACTTTTGATGCTTTCTATTGAGTTCTTTATAGCAGTGATGTCATTATTCATTTCTTCTTGTTTATTCTGCACCTCCTCTAGTTTCTTCTGCATTTCTTCTTGTTTATTCAGCACCTCCTCTAGTTTCTTCTGCATTTCTTCTTCACGCTTCTTCGCCTCCTCTAGGTTCTTATTCGTTACCTCTTGGCCCTTACTCATATTGTCAAATTTGTCTTCCAATCTTTTCAACCACATTATGATAATTTCTCTGAACTCTTTCTCTGGTAGGCTTATTTGTGGCTCTATTTTGTTTACTTCCTTTTCTGGTGAAACCTGCCTTTCTGTCTTTTGTGGGCTGTTTCTTTTTCTGACCATGGTCTTTCTTCTCTGGGTGTCTGGTTATGTAGTGCTCTCTCCTACGTTGACTGAAAGGCACAAACTACAACACGACCAGGTACAGCACACAAGGCACTGAGTAGAAATGTATTCAAGATGTTAATAATCACAAATAAGGTGACCACCAATGAAGGGCAAATTAGGGGTAGATAGAGAAAGAAGAAGAGGAAAATGAGGAAGAAAGAAAAGAAAGAAGTGCCAAAATCAAATTGGGAGAGTGAGAGAAAAAAAAATAAATAAATGAACAATAAAATAAAATAAAATAAGAAAATAAAAAGGTGAAAAAGGAGAAGAAAAGAGGAAGAGAAAAAAGTCAGAGAGAAAAGAAAGTGTATAAGAGAGAAAAGAGGAACAAAATATAGATGTCAGGAGAGAAGTTCAATAGAACAGTCACTAATCCCAATAAAGGCTAGCAACCAGTACCTAGATATTGATTCAAATTGCAAATAGCAACTGGTATCAAGGGAGATGAGGGAAAAGAGAGGTAGAAAACAAAGCAAGCAAAAAGCAAAATAAAACAAGTAGAATAAACTAAAACAATCTCTCAAAAAATAATTTCAAAAGATCGATATAATCACTTTTCAGGCAAATAGCAATAAAAGGACATCGAGAAAAAACAACTTTTTGGCTAGTGAAGACAAGAGGGGAGAGGTTTGTGTGGACTTGTAGTAGGGGATTTGAAATTAGATATATAAATGGGGTGAAATTTTAACCAGGTAAAGAGAAAAATAGGGAGAATCAAAAGTTGGAAAAGGGAAAGAGAGACAAGACAGCAAAATGGGGAAAGTTAGGAGGAAAGTGTTGGCATAAAGGTGGAGTTGAGTTGGAGTAAAATTATGCTAAAGGGAAGATGAAAATAGAATGTAGAACTCTAATCCCGAAATAAAATAAAGAGAAAACAAAATGACACTTTTTTTTCCAAAAACGGTAAATTACTAGTAGTAATTAATAATACTAGTTTAAAACAAAAATGTAATAATTATAAAGGTAAAATCAATTGAGGCAGAAAGAAAAAAAATATTCTTTTAATTAAAATATGTGAAAATGAAAAATAAAGAATTAAAAATTAAAAAAAAAGAAAAAAGGAAAAATAAAAAAAAAAAAGAAGAAGAAGAAAAATAGAATGGTCCTTCACTTCCACTATTATTCTGCTTGACACACAGAGTAGGGGAGGTATTGCAGTTCCCTGTGTTCCCCTCTTGGTGTTTTAATGTCTTTATTCTCTTGTGGTTATGGGAGAGTCAATTTGTGTGTCATCCATTGGGTGGCAGTGTTTCGGAATTGATCTCTGAGACAAAGCACAGGACCTCTCTTGGCTGTGCTCAGATCCTGCTACTCTGTGGTTCCCAAAACCAGTTTGTGGGGGTTTTGCAGCCTGGACACTGCAATAACTCCCAGGTTGTCCCTCTGCCCCAGAGAAAAAGAAAAAAAAAAAAGGAAAGAAAAAAAAAAAAGTCGTTTTCTGGAGCTCTCCTCCGTCAACAGCTCAGAGGGTCTGCCTTCACACTCAGGGATCACGTCCTGACCACCTCCGTGGGCCTCTCCAGAGGCAGCTTTCCTGCAGCCCGGCTCCCACAGTGCGCGTCTCTGCCCTGCGGGGGTAGGAGACCCACCCTGGCCCAGGCTAAGTCTGACCCTTCCGCGCACGCGCGCAGTGTGGATCTCTGAATCCTCCGCCTGCGCGTCTGTGCCGCCTGGGAAGCCGCGCTCTGGGTCCTGGCTGCTCTGTGGGTGCCTCTGTCAGCCGCAGCTTTCAGACCTCGGCAGACATCCACCTCCCCCTTAAGTCAGGCGCAGTCTGACCTTTCCGTGTGCTCTGTGGATCTCTGATTCCGCCGCGTGTCTGCGCCGATTGGAGAGCGGAGTTCTGGGTCCCCGGGTTCCTGGCTGCTCGATGGGTGCCCAGCCGAAGGCTTCAGAGCGCCGCAGACATCCACCTCCCACTGCAAGATGGCTCGGGCTCCGCGTTCGCACTGGTGGCTCCGGCAGACAAAAACCCCGTGGCAGTGGGGCTGCCTGGCCGGGAGAGCCCCTTCCAGCAGTTCTCCGCCTTCCCCTGGGGGACAACTGACTCCTAGCTTGCCAACAAACACTCCCAATGCAACTCTCAGACGCTCTCTCTCCCTCTGCCCAGCGACAAAGCTCCAGACGCGTCCGTCTACTCCGCCGCCATTTTCTCCTCCTCCTCCCTAAGCTTTTGATGTGGTTTTGGGGGGAACCTTGACCCCAGGAGGTGGGGGATCAGCTCTCCAGTCCCCCACCCACCCATCCGGGTTCTTGTAGTCTGAATGACACCCCATGGCACCTGCTCAAACTCTCTTTTTTTCTCATAACTTCCCTCTCTTCCCTCTCCTGCTCAGCTCTGGGTGTTCTTCGTGATTTTTCACAGTGAGGGTGACCAAGCCCTCCTATGGTGAGCACCGTGGGCAGTGGGGTGAGCCTTGAATGCTGTGCTGAGAACTCTGAGGCTATATGTGGGGAGTGATAGAAAGCACAGTGGTTGCTCTGTGATGCCCCCCGTGCCCCTGGGATGGGCTGGGGAGGAGGGACTGGCAATCATTGTTTGCTGATTCTGATCTGCAAGGTGGTTGGCTTGGGAAGCCCAGCAGAGCTACCATACGTGGGGACATTGCTATCTAGGTGCTGACCCTTTGGCTTCAGACTTTCCAGAGGCCAGAGCCCTTTCACTGGCTTCTGTGCTGGACCTCCTGCCTTTGCCTGCCCTGGTCATTGGCCCCCTGCTTAGATAACTTTGGAGGTCAAGACTTTGCCTCAAGACGTTCTCCATAAATTTAACCCCTGACTCCTGCTTGCCTGGCTGTGCCTCACATACACTGCCCAGCCTCTGACCCGTTTTCCACCACCCTTGTGCTGGGGAGCCCCGGAAAGAAACCCCGTGCTCTGGGATGCAGCACATTCAGCCAGAAGTGGAGGGTTTGGGGCTCCCTTGGTCTGTCTGAGGGCCTGAGAGGTTTTCTGTGGCTGATAGGCCCAAGACAAGTGGGCCTCCAGGGCTCCTTGGGGGCTTCCAACACCCCCCACTGCAGCACGAGCTGCACATTAGCCCAATTCAAGTCGAATGGCCTGTAAAGGCTGTTTTATTCCTTCCAAAGTCAAGCAGAAGTGCTGATGTGCAAGTGTCTTTACATGTATTATCTCACCTTAGCCCTAAAATGATGGCACTCTGAGGTTCTTGCTGCATTTACAGATGACAAATGCAAGTTTGAGAGAGGGATTCTGGCTATTATGCGCTTGCACTTAGTCAGGCTGTTTTCTGTCATCTAAGTTGGCTAAGTCCATCTTCCCAGCCAGGCAGATTTGATACTAAGAAAGAGGGTGGTGGTTTGGGATGGACTTGGCATGCTTAGGATGGGGAGAGGTCAGGTCCCAAACTGGCTAAGTGAGGCCTGATTCTTCCTCACTTGCCCCTCAGTCTTTCTTCAAATCCAGGAATGTCCTGCCCTGGGTGGAGCCTGAGGACTTTGCAGTTGAGTTAGGAATCAAGGGCCAGAGAAGCAAAAGCCTTGAGCCTCGAGAGAGAACTTGGCAGAGAGTGAGAGAGGAGTTTTTATGTATTTGGTTTGCAAAATGCAAGATGTGCTATTTTGGTGAAATTCCATAGAAAATACTTGTGTGCTTGTTGTGACAGTGAAAGGAAAAATAAAAGAGAAACTGACATTTGGGAGAGAAAATCTGTAATGTTAAAATACCAAAGGTTTGGATCGAACAGAACAGAGAGCTTTGGCATGCCACTCACATTCTGGAATACTCCTGAGTGTGTGTGGGGGCTCATGTTCGGGGCTGCGGCCCCACTCTCTTCCAAGTGAATACATTTGGGTGTGCGGTGGAGTTGTGATGGACTTTAGAAATCATTGACTCATTCATGCAACATATTCACCAAGTTCTTACCATATGCAGTTATTTTGCTACAAACTCATTTTAGATGAAGATACAGGTGGTGGAGTAACTTGGCTAAAGCTGAAACCAGGCTCCAGCCGTCCCTCTGCAGCGTCTTCCAGCCTCTGGGCAGCTGGCAGGCCGGCTGTCAAAGGCTGGAATCCACGTTGCCGATTGCACTAGTTTTTAAATTATTTAAAAAATTTGACAGTTGCCCACCATAACAATGTACAGTACATGTTAAGTTAAAATAATGGAAATAAAATAAACTTTCATGAACCCATATCAATGTAACAGATGCGAAGGAGCCTTCCTCAGGGGACAGCCGCCATCCTGACTGCTTGCCAGTCCCTGGCTTCTCTTCATCGGTGATCACATACTGAACTACCAAAGTACACATGGCTTAGGTCAGCCTTGTGTGAGCCACGGGATGGGGAGAATGTGGATTGGCTGTCAGGAGGAAGTGCTCAGAATAGAGGAATAGTGAGGGGCAGGATAGGGCCAGACTGCTCCTGGCCAGAAACCCCCACAAAAGACTCCAGCTTCCCTATCCTTTCTAGTCCTTGGAGTAACTCTTATGTATGCTTTTGTGATTGCCTTTTTCCACTCATTATTAGGATTTTGAGATCCACTCTGTGATCAGATGGGTATTTCCAATCCTTTTTATTGCTGCATACTTTCATGAGACATTATCTATTTTATTGTTATGGGTATTTGGGCTGTTTCCAGATATTTGCTATTGCAAGTAATGTTAGTGAGAACATTCTTGTGTCTGTCTTTCGGGGTTCCTGTGTGAGAGTTCTGTGAGGCTCCCTCCTGGGGATGGAATTGCTGGGCTGTGTTCGATGCCTGTTGCACCTGATTAAGTCATTCCCAATTGTGTTCCATCCTTTTGCTTACACTGCCATCTGCAACAGATCCAAGTTCTCAGAGCTCTCTACTTCACCAACAACTGGTAGTATTTAATTTTAAAATTTTCATGTGAAAATGGTATATTATTATGATTTTAATATACATTTTTCTGTATATATAACAGATGGATTGAGCATCTTTTCATGTCTTTATGGGCTATTTTTTTCTCTTCTATGAAATGCCTATTTATTGTTTTTAATTTTTTACCTATTTTTAAAATTGAGCCTTTTCTTTTGTAAATTAGATGCGGCAAATATCTTCTTTCAGTTACCTGCCTCTTTTTTTTAAAGAATGACTTTTTATTCATATTGAGGGGGTGGGTAGGACAACCTTTTGGTGCATGGGACGATGCGTAACTGAGCCACACTGGCCAGGGCTCAGTTAGTTGTCTTAATTCACAGAAGTTCTTTATTCTATTGTTGTCAAATTTATTCATCTTCTATATGCTGAACTTCTTCCTGTCTTATTTAAGAAGTTCTTCCCCATCCAAATGTCATCAAGATATTTTCCTGCTGAACTCTGTGCACTGAGGACAGGTGCCCACAGCATGTCTGCTGTGTGTTCCCTTGGGTACCCCGGCTGTGATGCTGGGCCGCCCCTCCCTGCAGCCAGGGCCGGCGTTCCTCCCGCACTGCTCTGTGAGGCTGGAGCCTGGGGCCCTCTCTTCTTTGTGGTGACTGCACAGCTTGTGGCAGGTCCTTGGGAACTTCCTGGCAATGGCGACAGGTTAGCAGGGAACACTAGCAGGAGGTACTCAAGCGAAGGCCTCTGGGAGGGAGGGGCCTCGGAAGAGTACCCCTAGCAAAGGTAAGAGCATGCTGGAAGGCTGGGTTGGTGATGGGAAGAGGCAAAGATCACATGGTGGCACTGTGGGCAGTGGCCAGGGATGAGGCTGGAGCTGGAGGCTGGGCAGGCCTCAGGGCCTCACCGATGGGTTCAGGACCCCTGGGTATTTGTAGGAGCGGCCCCTGGCTGCCTCAGATGGTGCCTCTAGACCCCATTCAGACACCTGCGGTGAGACACAGGCCTGGAGGTCTCCTCTCCAGAGGTCTGATACTTCCACTGCACCCAGACTCACCGGCTGCATGTGAGAGCGAAGAAATGAACGCATGTGCAGAATATAATTTTACTGAGGACAAGCCCCAGGCCCAGAGCCCAAGTGGAGGCAGGGCCTGAGTGTGCCAGATGACCCCGGTCTCTAGGAGACTCCGTCGTGAGAGGATCCTGTCCCAGGCCTCTGTCTGTGCAGGCCCTGTGCAGTGCTTCAAGACACTGGCTCACCCCTCTCAGGACACCCTTCATAGCAAGCAGCGGGGTTTCTGTTTTACAGGTGAGGAAACGCGGCTCAGAGCAGTGAAGGGAACTGCTCCAGGGCATGTGGCTGGAAGGTGGAGGGCCGCCAGGTCTGATTCCCAATGTGGGTCCCACAGCTCTGATCTCAGCCAGGCCCTCGTGGCAAAGCCTTGGGAGCAGATACTGGTGGGCTCTCCTGAATGCACAGGGTTTGCTGGAGCAGTGTTGGTAGCAGCAGAAGGTCTGTATGTCCATCTTTAGCCAATTAGCTAAGTATGTTATGTTATATACATTTAATGGAAAACTAGTTTTTTTTAGTCAAATAACATAGTGGAATTTATTATTTTAAGAAAAGCTACAGAAAGGTGGAAACCATTTGGCACACCAGACTACCACGTTTCACTGACCAGAGGGGAGGCCCCGGGGGTGCAGGGGAGAGGTGCCTCCTCAAAGCTTGCAGCACTGTGCAGACACAAAGTGGTGATTTTTACACAGGGTTTTTTTTTTTTTGGTTTTGCCATAAACACGTACCTCACAGGTTAAGAACTCTGAGAACACTGTAAAGATAAGGCCGTGATGGCTGGAAAAGCCCCTGCGGCCACTGTGCTTGGGGAGCACTCATCAATCGCACAGCAGTCACGGGGGCTCAGGGCCTGGGGAAGCAGCAGGCTATATACTCACCAGTGGTAGGGGTGGGGTCTTGGATCTGACTGTGTAGAGCCCAGGCCTCGGTGGGCAGGCTCACACTGCCATTTGGAAGCTGGAGGTGGTGCTCCTGCTGCCTCCAGAGCCAGGCTGGCAGTGCCTTTCTCTAGGGCTGGGGGCAAGGAGGACCCAGCTCTGGAGATCTTGCAACACCCACAGGCCTAATTGCACCTATACCTTGGAGGAAGGAGCAGAGGGGTTGCTAGAGGAGGGTCCTGGGCTGCTGCTGACAGTGCCTCTGGGGCTCAGGGCTGGGCCAGGCAGACTAAGTTCACAGGGAGGAGCTTGCCTACCCCTGAGGCCAGGGCAGGGAGGGAGAGACTGCTGTCTCTTGGGTCAAGGGGTCAGCCTGCTGCCCCAAAGGGCACATCTTTGTGCCAGAGTTTGCAACTGTAGTTCCCCCATCTGGAATTGTGCAGGCCCCATTGGGTGCGGGAGCCCCTTTGCCTTCCCTCTCTCGGAACCCCTCCCCCCCACCTAGGCTGGAGTGGGGACATAGAAGACACAGCAGCTGTGGGGGGAGGAGGGGTGGAGGCAGGCTGCACATAGAAGGTCCTGCAAGCATGGCCAGTGGCCCCAGGACCTCGGGCCAGTCGGTGACTCGCCAGTGATGTCCTTCGGCAGCTCGTCCTTGCTCTCCCTCTTTCCCCTCTTCCTTCTTCTCAACCTTGTTTGGGTCTAGGCGGTTGAGCGAGGTGGCCAGGTTGGGGAACTCATCCATGACTCAATGGGGATCTGGCCCTTGGCCCACCATAAGGTGCTGGATCAGGCTTTACGTGCACTCACCCTAGAGTTTGGGTGAGGTCAAAGGAGCTGAAGCTGGTGGCTGCGCAGGCCCAGGTTTCTGACCACCATGCAGCTGGGCAGCAGCCAATTATGCCCGGGATCCCCATCCCTAGCCAGGGCTTCCGTGGGGTGTGCATGCTGCGGGTCCCCGATCCCCACCCCCTCCACCAACCCCTACAGTAGTTCTTTCTATGCTAAGAGGCAGTAGTCTGGCACATGCCCTGCTGGCTGGCAATTGCAATGCCAGGATGGTGGTGTGGTGCTGCTCTGTACCTGAGCACACACAGGCCATAAGGCAGCATTGGGTTTGGGATGGAGACATGATGACTTGGGATAGAGTGGCAGATGTATCTTTTCACTGCATTTTTTAAGTGCAAAAATTAATATAATAATAGGCTGTCTCCTCTTCCTCCACTTATGCCCATGGTGACTTCTCTGAGCTCCAGCTTCCTCATCTAGGGACAGGGATGGGGATTTCTGAGCTGTAAGAGTAAAGGGACCTGCAGAATGCCTGGTACATGGCAAGCGTCTGTCTAATAATAACAGGCCCCGTAGGGGAGCTGGAGTGGTAGCGCTATTCCTAGCAGGGCTGGGGGTGGGCACAGGATCCACGAGTGTCTTGGTGCAAAGCTCTGGCTGTTTGCCTCTCCACTGTGGCTCAGGATTGCCCTGGAGGAGTGGGTAGGGGCATGGACTGAGGAGCAGTCTGCCTGGATTGAATCCGGCTCTGCCTCTCTAGTTGTGTGAGCAAGCCACTCTACCTCTGTGTAACAACCTCTCACTTGTATAATGGGGGTAAAATGACCTCCTTCCCTCCCCCTTCTGCCTGCTCCCTCTTCCCCCCGCTGTGGTTTAGCTGTGGATTACATGAGTAGTACATGCAAAGGGCTTTGTTGGTCCCGGCACATGCTAAGTGCTCAGTAGACTTGACTTAGGAACTATGCCTGATGGCAGCCCGTTGCTGCCACTCCCTCTTGGCCTCCACGCCAGGGCATCTCTTCTGGGGTGTGTTCTGTGGTCTGTACTTTCTGTGGTTGTGTCTTGGTTCCTAGGGAAGCAGAGCATAGGGCCAGCTTTCTCTCCTGCTTGGGACTCGCCAGCCCTCCTGCCTTCTGCCTTCTCCCTCCATGGCCCGGGGGCTCTGGTGGTCAGCATATCTTCCCCGCCAGACAGCTGACTGTTGTCATGACAAGTAGCCTTCAGCTGTGGGCCTCACTCAAGGCCCACAAGTCTTCTTGATGGGAAACTCCCTGGAAAAGGAGAATCATTAGGACAAATGCTGTTTTAATCAATGCTCCCTGCTGACCATGTCTAGTCTGGCCTCTGGCAAAGCAGGCCAGACAACTGAACCTCAGTGGTGATCTCATTAATAACTCACATCGTATAATTATGGCATTAGTTTAAATACCTTTTCAAAAACAAATGAATAAATGAGTTTAATTGCTAAGAAACCTAACCAGGAATTTGACAATAACTTTGTGGGGACCAATATTTTAGATTTTATTCTTCAATCTAATTACAAAGCAACAGTAGTACTTTGGGGCATGTTAATTGTGGTGTTTGCTAGCAGATTAAAGTTTATTAACTCTGCGTTCCCTCACCCCCGTTGGAATCCAGAACCACCTAGGGATGTGAGGTCTCATTTGATGCCCGTGTGGGGAAAGGATGGGGGCGGGGCAGGGGGGGGGTAGCTGCGCTTTGCAGCTGTGCCCCAGGGAGCTTTTTGTGCTTCCCTCCCTCCATGACATTGCGTGGCCCCCTGCTGCTGACCCTGCTCCCTCAGTCTCCTCTGCCCCTGCACACCAGACGGAACATTTGTTGTTAAATGCCGGAATTCCGGCTAGGACAGCGCCTGAGGCCCCTTCTGGGAGGACCATTGGCCCAAATGGGTTCCTCTTTGTGGTCTTGGTTGACCCATCTGCTACCCTTCTTTGGGGAGAGTGTGGCTCTTTCCGATAGAAGTGCCTCCTTCTTTACTGAGGCGCACTTGGCAGGGGATAAAACGCCCTTAGTAGATGTGCATTGTTCGGTGAGTTTGGCGAGAGTATGGACCAGCAGAACCATCACTGCCATCGAGGTGGGGAGCATTGCAGACAGAAATGTTTGTTTTGAGGAGAGAAAACTGGTCACTTGCCCTGGCCCCAGTCACTGGTGTGCTGGTCGGTGGCACAGGCTCTGTGCCTGAGTCTACCGGCAGCATCTCTAGAGCCTCCTCTCTGCTCCCAAGAGGATTCTCAGGGACTTAAGGTGTCTCTGTGTCTTATCAGGGAGCAGGACAGGGCTTTCTGGAAGGCAAGGAAGGTGGGGGGAGGGGGAACAGGCAGGGTAGCACCTGGACAGAGCCATCTCCAATTGAGAAGAGAGCCTCAGTCGCCTGCAGGGCGGGGAAAGTGGCTCCTGGGTCCTCGTCAGGCGATGCCCATCCCCTCCTTGGGAGGTAGCATTGGGTAGTTAGGAGCCAAGTTTCAGTGTCAGGGAAGTGAGCTCCCTGCTCGTTGCTCATTGCTCACTGTTTCCTGGGGGTCCGGTGTGCTCAGAGCCCACCTTGAACCTGTGAGGTGGTCAGCATGGCCCTCCTCGGCTGAGCAGAACCAGGTTGTGCAGGACTGAGGGCACAGCGCAGGGCAGAGCTTACTCAGTGCAGGGATCCTTGGCCTCCTGCCCAGGATCCACCTGGTGCCACTAAGCTCTGAGGAAACCTTCATGGAGGCTTGGGAAACCTCTTGCCAGTTGTTCAGCATGACAGCATGGCAGGGCCCGGAGAGGCCTGTGGGTCTTGGTTGGGCTGGGTCCAGAGAGCATCACAGAAACAGCTTCAGGGACGTGCTGCCCTTGGGAGTCCCAGGAGGAGGAAGCTCGGGGGCTGAGGTCCTGTGAAGCTCACAATGGGCCTCTGCCTCCCCACCTCACCCTTCTCCTTCTCCCCCTGTGCTCCCCTCTAGCCCTGCTGCTCCGCCAGCCTCTATGTGGCTGCCCCCGCCCACACCTTCTAGAGGTGCTTTGGCTGCCTGCCCAGGCTTCTCTTACCTACCAGGCCTCTCTCATCTACGCATTGAAGATGGGACTCCTTCTCCTCTGACCCCTCCCCCTTCCCTGCCACATCATTTTCCCTTGAATTTATGGCCATTTATTTTTCACGGTGCCTGCCCCTCACTGGGCTGTGAGTCCCGCAGAGGCAGGGACCTAGGCTGGTGGTTGAGCGATGTGCACCCAGCATTTCCATCAACTCCGGGAACAGTGGTGCTCGAGTGGAGTGAGAGCGAGTGCACGAGTCTACACTGGGCATTTCATTGCCCTGTGTTCTTCCAGGAAGCATTGGTTCCTTCATCGGAGATTTCTCATTACAGCCACAGTGCGTGTTTCGCTTGGAGTCCCTTGGCGTTCCAGGCAAAGCACTGCCTGCCCCTCCTGCAGTGAGCCCCATGCCACCAAGCTGCTCCCCTTCCAAACCCCCCTCCTCCCTCCTCCCCTCCCTCCCCGCCCCAGGCAGGTGGGTGGGCCATGCCTGTGCCCAGGGTCCAGGTCTGAGGAGAGTTTGACAGTTCTCCTCACAGATTTATGGGACAAACTAAATGTTTAGTCAGTGTGATGGCATGAGTGGCCCCCGGGGTTTGCGGGGGCCTGCAGGGGGTTGGGTTCCATTCCTGCTTCAGCCTCTGACTTACCTCTGGGCACAGGGACAGCCTTCTCCTCCTTGGTTTTCTCATTTTGATAGTGAAGCATCAAAACACCTGCCTCCGGGGGTCACCGAGGAGTTTGAATGACCTTTGGGAGCATGGGAGCTTTGTTTAATGGAGGAGGGGAAAGAAGTCCCAGGCCAGGCGCCTGTGTAAAGCCTGGGTATGAGCTAGTGTGGCTTATTCAGAGGGAAGAGGGTGGGGTGGGCCAGAGCTCCCTGGAGGAACCGGGAAGTGAAGGAGGTGATTGGACTGGCGTTGGGTGAGGCTTAATCCGAGGCTGACTGTCCTTGTCCAGGCCGGGCGGCCCCATTTGCCTTGGGCACGTGCTGTGAGGGCAGGCTTCCTCCAGCAGGACCTCGGTCTGGCGGAACCCCCCGTCCACAGCCCTGCCCCTCGGCCGCCTGCCCAAACGTGAAAAGGGTGAGACTGCTTGCCTAGGGTGTGGTCAGCTCTCCGTGGAGGAGGCTTAGTGGTGGGTTGTGGAGGCAGCTGCCCACTCCTGTTTCCCAGGGGAGGCTCGGGAATGGTGATGAGGCTGCTTAGACCGGAAGATGGGACCCACCCCACAGTGGATGTGGGAGTGGACCTGGCACGCTGTCTTTAGTGGGAGTCAATTGTCTGGCTTGCTGGTCTGTCTGTCTGTTTACTTCCTGCACCCATCCAGAGGAGGTTCATGGAGGTTCCTAATAAGGTGGAGAGGGACAGCGAGGCTCTGCCTGAGCCCTCATAAAATGAAGATGGCTGCAGTGGCTGCGGGGCCAGGCTTTCCTTGTGGCCACAGCAAAGATGAGGAAGCTGCAGCCACCAGGTCTCCTGCCAGGCCTCCCACAGGCCTCCCAGTCCTCCTGAAGGAAGAGCAGGAACTTGCCCCAAGGCTGGCTCCTTCAGTTCTCAGGGGGCTGCTCTGTGCAGGGAGGCAGCACAGATCAGCAGGGACTGCTGTTCAGCTTGAGAGCCGGCGGCCAGGTGCATGCTTCCGGCAGGCCTTTAGTGTGGCTGTTTCTCAGCTGAGCACCAGCCCAGACTGCGGAACGTGGACTTTGGGAGGCCTACCCCCCTCTAGTGGAGTCCACTTTTCCTGTAGGAGGGAGGTCAGGGAGGCTGTGAGCTTCCTTGGAAATAGGATGAGGTCCTTGTGTCCTGTTTGGATTCTTTGTGGCCCACTGAGTGAGGCCTGTGGCCATTGAGTTTCAGATGCGTGTCTCCCAGGTGGGTGTGTGCCTCCCGGGTGAGTGCCGGATTGGTGCGTGCCTCCTGGGTGCGTGCAAGGCCCGGGGCCTGAGGTGAGCAAGGCAGATGTAGTCTTTGAACCTTGGCCCCCACTGTAGCTGCCATGGGCCAGGGATAAGGGTCAGGTTGCAGGCTGTCCCAAGAGAGCCTAGCCTGAGCGGGGAGCTGGGCGGCCTGAGAGCTGGAGAGGAGCCCTGGTGGAGGTGGGTGGCTGGTGGAGGGAGGCGGTGAGAGAGGCACAGGCTGCTCAGAGCTGGAGGAGACATGCCTGGCTGGAGTCCAGAGTCTGGGACCAGGGAGAGTGGAAAACAAAGAAACAGAAAAACAACAGAGAGAATAAATAGTACCAAAAGTTGGGTCTTTGTGAAGAAAAAATTGATAAACCTCTAGACAGAATGATTACAAAAGAAAAAGAGAGATACAAATTACCAACATCAGGCACGAGAGAAGTGACGTCATTACAGATTGTACAAACATTGAAAGAATAAGAAGAGAATAGTCTAAAAAACTTTATGCCAACAAATTTGACAAGCAAGCTGAAATGAGCAAATTCCTTGAAAGGCACAAACTACTGAAGCATGCTGCAGAAGTAGAGAACTGGAATAGCCCTGTATCTATTAAAGAAATGAAATTTGTTGTTAAAAACCCCTGGGGAAGGCAACTCTAGATCAAGATCACCTTACCATTAAATTCTGCCATATATTTAGAGAAGAAATATTATCAACTAGAAGCCTGGTGCACGAAATTCATGCATGGGTAGGGCCCTAGGCCTGGCCAGTGATCAGGGCCAATCAGGGCCTTCCAGCTGCTGGTGGGGGCCTTCTTTCATTCCGCACCACTCCCTGGTGTTCAGCGCACATCATCAAACTCCCGGTCTCCCAGTAGAACTTCCAAGGGCAAGTTGCGTATTATACACACACACACACACACACATTTTGCACAAGGTCTTCCAGAAAATTGCAGAAAATGAGTATTTCCCAATACATTCTGATATTAAAACTGACAAATACGTTACAAGAAAACTAACCAAATATCCTTTATAAACATAAACACGTAAAAAAACCTTAACAAAATATTATATCTCTATATAAAACCCTAATATGTAAATAGACCGAATGGCAGAACAACTGAAAAACTGAACAGCTGGTCACTATGATGTGCGCTGACCACCAGGGGGTGCAAGGAACATGACGGCTTTTGGTAGCAGACAACAGAGCATGGACAGTGGCTGGCATTGGCCACGGTAGGATGGTGGAGCAGGTGAGTGGGGGTGCCAGACCAAGGCAGGGCACCAGTCGCTGTCATCGGGGCGAGCCTCTGGTGGTTACTGAAAATTATTTGCTCCCATGCATCGTGGTACCATCAGGCATTTGCACCTGCTGCTGTGCCAGCCCCATTCACAGCCTGCTAGTGGTGCTGGAGCCACTGCTCACAGCCACAGCTGGCATTGGAGCCACCACTTGCACCCGCAGCTGGCATCTGGTGCCAGTTCTGATCACTTGGCACTGTCAGCAGGTGTGAGCAGCAGCTGCTGTCCCAGTCATCCCTCAGGAGCAGGGGGAGGTGGAGAAGCCCTCAGGAGTGATTGGGGCCCGCAGCCACCCCTCACACCTGCTGACGGGCATCAGCCCTGTTATACCCGCTTCTGGCGCTGACCCTAATCACTCTACGCTGTCAGTGGATGCGAGAAGGGCTGGTGCTGTCAGCACGTGGGAGCAGTGGCCAACGGAAATGAGGCTGCTTGCAGACAGGGGACCAGGGCCTGTGGCGGGAGGGGCCAGGTGGGAGCATGGTGGATGGGCTGAGACCTGCTCCTATGCCCACTGCAGCCTGGCAGCCCACAATTCCTTTCAAGGTGCACGAATTTGTGCACTAGCTCCCTACTCAACATATAAAAGGATACTTCATTATGACCAAGTGAGGCTTATCCCAGTGATGTATGGTTGGTTTAGCATTCAAAATTCAGTTGATGTACTTCACCATGACTATGGATGGAAAGAAAGAAAGACCATAGGATCACGTTGCAGAAAAAAAATACTTTACAGAACCCAACATCCAGTTCTATTAAAACTCTCTGCAAACTAGGATATAAAGAAACCTCCTTGAACTTATGAAGGGTATTTGTGAACAGCCTACAGCAAACCTCATGCTCAGTGGTGAAGGACTGATCCTTTCCTGTGAAAGCAGAATAGACAGGGATGTTTATTCTCCTACATCTATTAACGTCATACCTGAGGTTTTAGCTGGCACCTGTAGATAAGAGGAAGAAAGAAAAGCCATCAGAATGGAAAAGAAAAGAACAAAACTTTTCATTTATTGATGATATGACCATCTATATGCAAAATTCAATGGAATCTGTAAGAAAGCTACTAGAATATTAACATGCTAACTTAGCAACATTGTAATATAAAAGGTCACTATAATACTATTATAGTGCAGTGTTCTAGTGGGTGCAGAATACAGTTTCTAAAATAGTATTATGTGGGTGCAAGTATTATATATAGTGCAAGGTACGGACTGAAGTTCCTTTCTTAACACTTAGTTACTTGGGTCATACACAGGGTTGAAGAAAAGATTATTCCTTTTCCAGTGAACTGCCTTTGTATCATTGTTGAAAATCAATCTCCCGTACCTGTGGGGTCTGTTTGGGGTTTTCTCCCTATCTGGTGCAGTGGTCTATTTGTCTATGTCTACACCAAACACAGTCTCGATTACAGTAGCCTGCCTTGCCCTGAGGAGCCTGCCTACTGGCCCTGTGCATTGCACCCCAGTGTGCATGCCCTGTGGTGTCGTACCATGGGGGGCTGAGCACTCAGCATTGGGCTCACTACTTTGTGCAACTGATGTGGAGCTGCTGCCAAGGGCTGATTCTGGGGCATGGCGCGGGCAGAGCTTGCAGGGTAGGCTATTAGAGAAGTCCACCTCTCTTCTGTGGTTTGTTCCATGCCAGTTTGCAGACTACTGGGAGCAAGGCCATAGCAGCTGCTAAGTACTGAAGCACAAAATAGTAAATCTATTTGTTCATCCAACAAGTCATTAATAATACTTATTACTTAATGCACAAAGTACACATGACTTCCTTTTATTCAGAGAGACTCTTCTTAGGTTCATAGACTCCAAAAGCTCCTTGAAAGTGTGTGGGAAAGTACGTGTGCCTGTGTGTGTATGAGTGTGCACATGTGTGTGTGTATGCACATGTGCACGTGTATGCATGTATATATGTATGCATGTAGGTGTGTGCACATGTGTGCATGTGTGTGTAAACATGTTTCTACTTTTTTTTTTCTGGGAAAAATCATAGTTTTCACCAGATACTTAAAATGTTCATGCTCTAAGAAAGATGGTCCATGACTGCTGGTCGCCAGCACTCCTCATGTCCGTGGTGTGGGCGGGCCCCCAGGGCCCCTCCCCTGTCTCCCTGAGGAAGCCCACGCCAGCGTCGTTTGTGCTCCTTTCTCAATTGTGGGGCCGAGCCTGGCTTCTGAGTGTCAGGGCCCAGTGCAAAGTCTGCAGTAGTGCAGACGGGTCTCTGCCACAGGATGTCAGGTCCAGGGCCATAGCTTTGGTGGCAGCTGGACAAGGGACCATTCAGCTTCCCCCCTCCCCCACAGCTGTGGCACACCAGTCTCTGGGGCTCTATAGTTGCATTGCCAATGCCATCCCTCCTCCCCCCCTCCCCACTACCAGGCAGCCTGGGCCGAGAATTATGCCACATGCAGAGAGCTAGAACCTCAGTGCCGAGCCTCCTGCCAGCCCCTGGCACATTTCTGAGAGCTGCAAGGCAGATGCCTGTGGCATGAGTCCGTGGCTTTTTGGTGGTGGTGGTGTGGATGTGCTCGGTGCACAACAGTTTCTGTGTCTCCGGTCAGGCAGCCCCATCAGCCTCGTCTAGAAGTCCTCAAGGCCGTTGGGTCGCAGTTCAGGTACTTGCCCTGTGTGGTTACAGCCAGGGAGTATGGGATGCCTGCTGCTCCCTGGTGCTCAGGGTCTCAGGAAGTTTCCTCTAGAACAAAATGCTCACCTGAGACATGTCCAGGGCATTTTTTGTTTTGACAAGACACTGCTGCTGGCACTGGCTGGAGCCAGGGTGTGGCCTCCAGTGCTTGAAGACTCTGGCTCCCCTGATTTCAGAACAGGTCAGCGAAGTCTGCTCAGGAGCCCACTGGGCCCCAAGTCTGAGCTGTTCAAGTTGTGCAGCATCCCAGTGAGGACCCACCTACCTGCCCAGGTCTTCAGTGAGTCCATGGACCCTCCAGGTGGTTTACTGTGAGCATGCCAGGTCCCTGCCGTGGCTGGTGCCTCTCTGGTCTGGCCCTGTTCGCTCAGATTTATCTCAGGAGGTGCAGCAGGGCCCTGGGAACTCCACCTCAGAGGACTATCCTGGCCCCAGTGCAGGGCTGACCACTGCCTGTCCTGCCTGCAGGCCCTGCGGATGGGCCCGCAGGGTGTGGGGAGGCTTGGGAGTGAGTGCTGTACCTGGCTCAAGCCCTGAGGAATCCTGAGGCCCAGGCTTTTGTTCGGCCTCGCTTGGAACAAGGAGCACCTGGGGTGGCCCCTCTGGCCCCTCAAGTGGTCCCTCTGGCCCCTCAAATGGTCCTTGTCCTTGATCACAGCAAATTTACTGAGGCCTCCCTGGTCATGACACTGATTTGGGGGGCGGTCTCTGAAATAGGTGGTCCCACTTAGAATTAACAGGGGGTACTGGAGAGGAATCAACTGCTGGGAGGAGAGTGGGTGGGGGTTGGGGAGAGAAACCACCCCTAAAAGTCAGAAAGGTTTGGAAGCCTCGCCGCAGTGCCCAGGCTCAGAGTGGACCCGAGCTGCTGGATGTAGAGCGGCTGGCTCACTGCAGAACATGGTTCCGAGAAGTGAGCATGTGGTCATGGGGCGGCATATGGGAGTGTGGCCTGTCCTTTGGGGCAGATAGACAGTTCTTGGGGCACAGCAGCAGCGATGGCATGGGCACGGTTCTGAGCAGGGATGGGAACAGCCTAGGTGACCCCACCAAAGGCTCTGTGCTAATTTGCCAACAATTAGGCCAGTTTGCTTTTAAAGCAAAGTCACTGAGTAGCCAGGTTTCTGAAAACTGGTATTTTCCAAGTTTTGCTGTCATCCCACCTGCCTGTGCCCCTGTGGCTCCTCAGGCCCAGCCTCCTCCCTCACTGCAGTTTTCCAGGCTGTGCAGGCCGGGGAGGGGCAGGTGGGCACCTGGAGAGCCAGACCACACACCCAGCATGCCTAGGAGATTGTGAACTTGAGAGGGTCTGCTGAGCTGGCCACTAGGAGGCCTGATCACTGGATGGCCTTGTCACTGAGGTGCTGACTTGGAATCTGGCTTTGGTTGAGTTGCCCTGATTTCTGAAGTGCAATGTCAGCTCAGAGGTTTGCAGGGAGCCAGAGGCCCTCTCCCTCCAAACCCGTTCCTCAGCCGCTGTAGCCCTTAAGGCTCAGGCTCCATCTCCTCTCAGAGGGTAGCAAGCATGCTCCTTACCATGGGGACGCAGACCTCTCTCTGCCTCTTTGTCACACACACACACACACGTGCATACATGTGCACATACATGCGTACACATACATCTTCCTTTCCCCCCCACCGCACACTGGTCTCTGTCTGTCTCATTCAGCACATACAAACTCTGCCTGGTGCCCACGGAGAAGTTGGTGGGATGTGCAGATCCTCAGGGGCACAGCCGCAGTGGAGGGAGGGGCAGGCCATGTACTGGGTTGGTCTAAATAACCTTCCTACTAAGGGTGAAGCAGTGAGTTCCCTGGGACAGGTGTAGCTGCTCCTTGTCCCTGGGGACGTGCTGACCTGCCCGCAGGTTGGAAGCCTTGCATGCTGCTGGCCGTCGCGGCTCTGGGTGAACATCAGGCAGGGATTCAATGGCACATGCTCTGGCCTAGACTGCTACCCGATGCAGTGTCTGAACCACTGCTTCTCCCCCAGATTTGGTCCCTCTGTCTTGAGGCACTGTCCCCTGAGTGGCAGTCCTCTTTCTCACAGCTCAGAGCTCCTGAGCCCGCTTCACCCTTTCCACCCCTCCGCTGCAGGCCCTCATCACTGCTCACCCAGCCCACCTCAGCCTGTTACCCTTTCCTCCCCAGCCTCCTCTCTGATCCAGGCCACCAGACCTGGCCAGTCTGACCAGCCTGAAAGCCTTTGGGCTGTGTTGACTCAGGGTCCAGTTCGGTGTGGCTGGATGGCTCTACGACCCTCCTGGCTCCAGGAGGCTCCCCACTGTGTACTTGTCTCTGCAGAGCTGCGTGGCTTAGTTCTCAGAACATGTGTGGACTGCTCCTTGCTGGTACCCCCGCCTTCCTGAGCCCCAGTGCCTCCGCATACCCAGCCACCCTGCCTGGAATGCCTTCCTGAGTGACCATCATAGGCCTCCCAGCCCCAACTCAAACAGCCGCAGGCCCGGTCCCTCAGTTATCTGCATGCACTGTCCCTGCGCCTTTTGTTTTTCGTCCTCTCGAAGACTACTGTTGTGCTTCTAACACTGTGTGCTACAGTATTACTTTGTTTCCTTGCCTTACTGTCCTTTTACCCCTGCCTAGGCTGTGACATTTGAGGGCAAGAACCATTCTCTGTCCACTTCTGTATCCACAGCATCTGGACCAACCTGGCCCACGCTGGTCCTCAAGAATGGTGGTCCATTCTCCCCCAATAAGCTCATGCCACCATGTTTTATCAAGCACTCACTGTGTGCCAGGCACGGCTCTGGGCACCGAGGATATGGCAATGAACCTGACCTCGTGGGCGAGATGGATAATAAACACATAAGGGAATATGCCACAAGATGCCACCGGGTACAATCAAAGGACACTGAGAAGGAGCAGCCTACAGAGCAGGAGGCAGGCCTGGGGGAGAGGCAGAGAGAAGGCGGTGATAATAGGGCCTCGCTGTGCCTCCCCCAGCGGCGGTGCTGGTAGTCGAGGAAGGAAAAGGTTTACAGCAGGGAGGCCCTTGAGGTTCTTGACAAGGGCCGCCACTGCAGGTGCTGGGTCCCACACTGATGGGTGTGCGTTCAGTGAGAAGGGAGGGGACGTGGAACCAGAAGGCATAGACGCCTCTTAGAGAAGCTGCATTGCAAAGGGAGCAAAGCCAGGAGGGGGTGGGATCAAGGAGGGGTGGTCTCATGAAGACAGGAAAATTGGCAGCATGTGTGTCCTAACTGAAGGGGTGCCCCTGCAGAGAGCATCCTGCATGCCAGAAAGAAGGGACAGAGGTGGCCCATGGCCTGGAGGCCATGAGAGGGGCCAGCTGCTCTGCTGGCTCCATGCTTCAGGCTTCACAGGGCTGGACTTCCCGCCCTCTGAGTGCCAGGGGCTGGACCAGGCACGGACAGTGTGGGTGGAGCAGCTCACAGGTGGCAACTGGCCCTGGTCAGGTATGACTGTGCTTTGCTTGAGGAGAAATTGTGTGCATGGCATGTGAGTGATGATGTCGGCTGGGGTGGGGTTCACAAATGGCAGACTGGTGGGGACACAAGCAGAGAACTAAGGCCACATTCAGGCTTGTGTCAGGGACAAGTCAGAGCCAAGCCCAGACACTGGGCAGCAAGCAGGCGTGGGCCAGGTGAGGAGCAGAGGGGCCGGGCGGAACCCTGTCATGGAGTGGGGACCAGGCCTGAGTTCCCCTGACAGCCCCGGCACGCAGCCATGCCAGTCATCTGGGGAAGGGGCTCACAGGCACGACTAGTCTGTGCCAGGCTCTTGGGTTGCTTGTTTACTTACCTGCCCATTCTTTCTGGTCTGTTCTGCATCCGGACAGAGATTATCAGTTCATTTTAGAGAGGAGGGTAGAGGCTCAGAGGGTTACAGAACATTCCTGGGTCCCATGTTAGTGGTGAACACGCAGGCCCGGTCACATCAGTAAGACGTGGTGCTGCGTACCTGGTGGGCTGAGGCCCTTGAATCTCCCCCCTATGGAGGGATGTGTGTGTTGGGGCCCGAGGCAGCATCACTGTGGTGTCTGCTCAGGTCATGTGGGTCCAGGCTCCGGCGGGGATGGGTGAGGGCACCACCTATGGGTCCTGCAGGCCACAGGAGCTCTCCCTGCTCCTGTCCAACATTTGGCCTCCCAGGAGCTCACCCTGTTGTGCGCTCATCAAGAGCTCCTGAGCCTGCACTGAGAGCTGTGGCCCTGCCTGGTGGTCTTTGCTGCTGAGTGAGAGCTCACAGGGCTGGGCCAGCTATCTCTGCGCTCTCTGACGCTGCTTCACCGGCCCGGCTGCTGGGAAGCCCCTGGAGGGCTGTGTGCTGAGCGGACCTAGGAGACATTGAGCACCTGCTCCGTGGGAGATGTGAGGACAGAGCCTGGCATTCTTTGTCATTTCTTCTCACAGCAGCAGCACCTTATTTTATAGATGAGGAAACTGGCACTGGACGGCTGAGCATAGGACCCATAGCCTGGAGAATTTCCAGAACCTTCTCTGTGTTAAGCCCTCAGCCCCTGTTAGGTACCCTGGATGGACACGGCTCCTTCATGTGTTTGTTGTGGACAGATTTTAAAATTGAGTATTGAAGTGCTCCTCTGAATACCAGACCTGCAGTGGGGTGGCAGCTGGTTGATGAGGATAGGGGTATGGAGGAGTGGTTGGGGGTGGAGGGGACAGAAATGCCTCCTGGAGGTGCAGTGAATTGGGAATCAAGGCCCAGAGTCATGGGCATGGGATGGGTGCCCTTGACGGGGAATGCTGTCTGTGACGTGCCTTGCAGCCAGGCAGTCAGTGGCTGGTAAAGGACCATTTCAAGGCTTTAATGACCACACACTGTCCTGGAACCTAAAGTCTCTAAAATAGATGATTTATATTCCTTTACATTTTTGGTCTTTAACAACATCTCTTTTAAAGAAGCGTGAATCCATTGGACAGTCTGCAGAGTGGCATGTTCTGCATGGTTCCTCCCACCTCGTCCTGAGCCGTCCTCTTCGAATGCCCATATTTCTCAGGTCATGGAAATGGTTGAATCTTGGTACAATGTCAACCTTTAGATTCTCACTTCCATTAACAGATTTAAAGCTAATGAGAAGCTAATCTAATGACTCATCTCCTAATTGATCTCTCTTCCTTTAATAATCCCTTAATTAACTAAATTGTTGTGAGAGAGGCAAAGAGACCAGACCCGCAGAAGTGACTGAGAATCGGCCTTGAGATTGGACTTGCTGTCTCTCACGTTCCACACAGGCAGGCGCCTCCCCGCCTCCCGCATCACAGGCAGGCACCTCCCCGCCTCCCGCATCACAGGCAGGGTCTGCTGCCTCCCAGGGGTGAACACCAGGTGTGTTGGGTACTGTTGATTATCTTGAGATGAAAGGTGAGGTATCCCAGTCCCCAAGGGGCTCCTGGCCTTGGGAGCAGGCCGGGAACAGGCCCCGCTGGGGCAGGCCCGGCCATCTGGATGGGTGTGAGGGTGAGGAGGGCAGCGTGCTTCTCTGCCAGCAGTCTCACTGGCTGTGTACAGCGGCCTGCTGAGGACCTGTCACTGTACCTGCTTTTCCTAGGAGGAAGCTGAGGCCCGGTCGGTTCAGTCCTTGCCCAAGGTCATACAGCCCATTTGTCTTGGACTCAAAGCCCGTGTCTTTTCTCTCCCATTGGCTGAGGCAGGGGATGGACCTGGTCCATCGCCTGGCCTGGTGTCTGCATTAAGAGGTGGCAGCAGTGTGTGTGGCCTCGGGGACCTGGTCTCCATGGGCAGATGCGTAGTTCTCTCCCAGAAAGCTGGCTCTGCTTCTTTATGGGAGGTAGTCGGTTTCGGGCCAGGCCTGTGGAAAGGCCGGAGGGGTCTCTGTGGCCCCTACCCCCCAACAGACACAGGAAGACAGAGCAGGGAGGGCTAGCCAGGTCTGTTCATTGGCTGGACACCTTTCAGGCCAGGCTTTGCTCTTCCTCTTGGGAGCCCAGGTTGGCGACCCCCTGACCAGCACTGGGTTTTGGGGAAGAGGAAGTGCATGGAGCGATACTCTCTGTTTGCCCCACGTGGCTGGCCTTCCTAGGGCTGTGAGGGCTCCTATCTCTCAGCCTTGCTGTCAGTGGAACCCGGCACCCTCCGTGCTGTGAGTGGGTGCGGACACCCAGGGCTCCTGGTTCTGAGCCTGGAAATTCTCGGGGTGTTGGGTTGGGACTAGCTTAGCTTAACTGTTTGGAAAGTAAGGTGGTACTGGGCGAGGGCAGCAGCTATCCTGCCAAAGACTGTGGAAGGAGAGACTGCCTTGCAGGAACTTAGCCTCCGATTCCACTTCACCCCTGGTTCAGCAAAGCAAAGACGGGCGGGAGAATCCAAGATGGCGGCATAGGTAAACACCTACACTGCTGACTCGCACAACAATTTCAAAACTACAACTAAAAGACAGAACGGACATCATCCAGAACCACAGGAAAGCTGGCCGAGTGTAAGTTCTACAGCTAGAAGGAAAGAGGCGGGCTCAGGGAGACCCAGAGGAGCTGCAAAAAGCCGAGGTACTGAGACGCGCTCGCTGAGAGAGCGGGTGCCGGAGTACCTGGCTGGCTTTCTCTGGTGGGAGAGAAACGGAGACTCCCAATGGCATTGAACCCTTTATATTATGACACTAAACCCCAGATCCAGCCGAAACTCATACGGGGGGAGTTTGGACTGTGAAAAGGGAGAGGTGCACGGAAATTTAGGGGAGTCGCAGAAGATCAGGTCCGGTCTCGCACGCACACGGTGCTGCACGGAGGACAGATTGCTGATTGTGCTGCTGGCTTTTGCGAGTGGGTGGGAGACAGACCCTCCCAACTGTGCCACTTCTGACTCCACTGGCCCCTGTTTCGGGTGAAACCCTGGGGACCTAGACTCGTGTGGTCCTAGTGCGCAGGGGAGCCAGAAAGGCAGTGGTTAGAGGCACTGCGGGTGTGCGCGCGCATAGGGACCGCTCCAGCCATTACCTAGTCACGTGAGACTCAGGGGCCGTGGAGGGCGGGGCCGACTGGGAGGCAAGGCGGTCCCTTAAGCCCTGAGACTCCACCCATCTCAAGCTCAATAGAGGCTTCTTCGGTTTTGCGTCTGGTATCATAAAGGCTGAATCCAACACAGAAGTTTCCCCGGCATAGTGAAAATGCTGAGACAAGGGAAGGGATCACAAACAAAATAAATGGAGGAAAAAAAACCACTGGATATAGAGTTCAAAACCACGCTTATAAGGTTTTTCAAGAATATGCTAGAAAAATTGGATAAATTTAGTGAGACCCAAGAGGAGATGAAAAAGAACCAACTAGAGATGCAAAAGAGCCAACTAGAGATGGAAAAGGTCCAACTAAAGATGATAAAGGACCAAATAGAAATTAAACATACACTGACTGAAATAAAAAATATTATACAGAGTCCTAACAGCAGACTAGAGAAAGGCAAGAATCCAGTAAAAAATTTGAAATATAAAGAAGCAGACAACATTCAACTGGAAAAGCAAGAAGAGAAAAGAATCCAAAAATGTGAACATAATGTAAGGAGACTCTGGGACAGCTTTAAGCGTACCAACATCAGAATTGTGGGGGTGCCAGAAGAAGAGAGAGAGCAAGATACTGAAATCCTATTTAAAGAAATAATGACTGAAAACTTCTCACATCTGGTAAAAGAAATAGACTTACAAGTCCAGGAAGCACACAGAACCCCATATAAAAGGAATCCAAAGAGGACCACACCAAGACACATCATAATTAAAATACCAAGAGCAAAAGAGAAAGAGAGAATATTAAAAGCAGCAAGAGAAAAACAATTTATTACCTACAAGGGAGCACCCATACGACTGTCAGCTGATTTCTCAACAGAAACGAAGCAGGCCAGACAGGAGTGGCAAGAAATATTCAACGTGATGAATAGCAAGAACCTACAACCAAGAATAATCTATCCAGCAAAGCTAACATTCAGAATTGAAGGGCAGATAAAGAGCTTCACAGAGAAGAAAAAGCTAAAGGAGTTCATCAACTCCAAACTAGTATTATATGAAATGCTGAAAGATACTCTTTTAGAAGAGGAAGAAGAAAAAGGTAAAAGACAAAAAATTATGACCAACAAATACATATCTATCAACAAGTGAATCTAAAAATTAAGTGAATTAAAAATTTGATCAACAGAATAAACTGGTGAATATAATAGAATCAGGAGCACAGAAAGGGAGTGGACTGATAATTCTCAGGGGGGAAGGGGTGAGGGGTGTACAGGGAGAGACTGGACAAAAATCATACACCTATGGATGAGGTCAATGGGAGGGAGCTAAGGGCAGAGGGAGGGGAGGGAGCTGGGTGGAGGGGTGCTATGGAGGGGAAAAAAGAGAAAGAAATGTAATAATCTGAATAATAAAGATATAATAAAAAAAAAAAGCAAAGATGGGCCTTTATCTTATGTATGCTTGCAGTGCACCGAGCCAGCCTGGCCTGTGCCCCGCCAGGGCCATCCTGCTGCCGACCCTGCTCTGACCTCCCAGCGTGGGATGGCTGTTACTGACCCTCTGAGCCTCAGTGTACTCCCCTCAGGGCGGCATGACTGCTGGTCTAGAGTTCTCCTGAGAACTCAGTGAGAAAATGCAGGGAGCTGGGCCCCAGGACGGAAGGCAATGCTCGGGATCCAGTCCCCCTTCTGGAAGCTGCTCTGTGGGGAGATTACTCCGCCGTTAGCAGAGGCCAGCACACCGGGCTTAAGACGCCTTGAAGGGAGTCAAGGTGTGCCGAGTGCGGCCAGGACGCAGAACAGTTGGATCCTGTGTTGCACCAAGTGCGGTTGCTGGCCATGGTGGGGGCCACACTGGGCTGTTAGCCCACCGTCTGCCTCTGGGAACACACAGTGGCCACTGAGAGCAGCCCCAGGTGACAGGGCTCCTGGATATCCAGCTGCCACTGCTCTTGTGCTTCCATCCTCTGCTCTCTGTGCCTATCTGTGGCTTTAGACTCCAGGTCTGCGTTCTGGCCTGCAAACATTCTCAGAGCCACCCGTGCCACCAATGTGCAGGAAGTGGTCTGCACACTCCCTCCCCCCACATCTTATTCCCTTGAGGTTCCAAGGGAGGGGCTGAGGAAGGTCAGAGTCCAGTGGGCTGGAGGAAGTGGCTTCTTGGGGTCTTCTGTTCCTTCATGGACTCAGTGCAACTCCTCCTCATGCCCCCAGCACCAGCAAACTCCTCATGCCTCAACGTCCAGTCCTTTCTCTGCAGCCTTTCTGGCCCTTCTGGCCAGCATCGAGCCCTGGTTAACATAATTGAACTCTTTGGTTGTGCAACGGTCAGTTTACTGACACACCGCCTGGCTGTGCTGATGTGGCTGGCGCTGTCCTCAACCATGCCTGGAGCCCGGGTGCATGCTGCACACATTTGTCCTAAGCTTGGGGTCCAGAGCGGCCTCGCACCAGGCTTGCTTTCTGTGCACCACGGTGGCAGCTCTGGCATCCTGGGAGTCTCCCTCGCCTGTCAGGCCCTGTCCTCCCAGTTCCTGCGCTGCTGTTCCAGGTCACTGGGCTGGAGCCTCCCCCAGATCTTGTCCTTTAAAACGCATTGATTTCTGTGCTGACTTTTACAGTACAAATGTCATCATCAGGTAAAGTAATTGAAGCGGGTAATCTGTTCACTGATCTCATACAGCCTCTCTCAGTCTGCTGGGCCCAATGTGTCTATAAGACCGCTACTGGGTTTGTCTGTACGACAGACCCTACCTGGGCACCAGGGGCTGGGCCAGCTGGGCTGGTGGTGTAGGGCATCAGGTCTGAGACCTGCTCTGCCACATAGCACCTGCCACACAGTGCCTTCCACGAGGAAGTATGTGCGATGCAAGGAGATGGGTGAAGCTCTGCAGGCAGCTGCTCCCAGCCAGGGTCTTGGGGCCACCCCCCCATTCAGTGGGGACAGTCATACTTCCCTAGAAATTACATGAAATAACAGATCATAGACAAGTGACTCCCACTGGCCCGGCCACTGTGCAGCTGGGACTCAGCAGGCATGGCTGCCCTTCCCTCCATAGTAGCCCTCCAGATGTGGGAAGGGCCAGGTGTCCAGCAAACTGCATATTGTACATCACTTGACACAGAAGGGAGTGGGGAGCTCTGAGAAGAGAGCTGCATCGCAGGAACAGACCTACAGTCTCTTTTGGCCTTAGGAGCTTTCTGTGGGTAAGGTATACAGTGATGCCCTTTCCCAACTCCTATTCCCAGTTCTGCAAACCCATCTTCAGAAACAGGGTTTTCTGTGTGTAAGGAGGGTCTTGTGGGCATATTTTCCCCAAAAGCATAAAGGCATGGAGCTGGCTGTGTTGATGGGCAGGCCGGGGTTGGGTGGGGCTGTTTGTTCTGCTGACACATGCAGGCCGGGCGCCTGGGGCTACAGAGAAGGGTTCTGGAGGGAGTGATCTAGCGATGGGAGGAAAGGGCTCTTGCTTAACTGCTATTGAGCTGTTTTTAGGAAGGCCTTGATGATAGGAGAAAACTGGGATGAAGTGTTGGGTCCACGGGCAGCACCTGGCTGGAGGTTTGCCCTGGGACCGGGCCCTGCACATGCAGCAGCACTGCCTGCTGTGTTGGGAAGCGCCATGTCAGTGCATGCTTGCCTTAGCATGAGCTCAGGTTCTGTTGCAGCCCGAGGGTAGGGAGACTGGCAGATCAGGACAGGCAGGAAGCTCTTGGGCTGTCCTGGGCCCATACCATGTGTGTTTCAGAAAGGCAGCCATCCCTCCCTGCTAATCCCAAGGACATTGCACATTTGCCCAGGACAGTCGGGGATCCCAGAGAGGACAGGCCTCAAACCTATGTGTGGAGGGCGAGTTCTTGTGCTCCCTTGCCCCACCCCTCATGGAGCACCTGGCCTTCGGGAGTTCTGGGAGTCTGGTCAGCCCTGGGTGGCCTGGGGCCCTCGGGCTACCCTGTCCCTTGCAGGGCAGTGAGTGCTTCTCCAGGGTTATTAGCTCTCTGGAGTGGGGAGGGGTGTGGCTGGCAGAGTCGGAGTGAGCGAGCAAGTGAGCATAGCTTGTGCTGGACATGGTGGAATTGCAGGGCTGGTGGCTAGGAGTTGGGAAAGTGAGGAGGAATGGAGAGCAGCTTGTGTTCCTCAGCAGGCCAGCGCCCTGTTTTCCCATCCTGGGTCTGGCTGGGAGCAGGGGAGCCAGCGGACACTTGAGCTCTGAGCCCCAGGGGCCACTGAGTCTCACCTTTGAGGCCGAGGCCCATCCAGGGACTGTAGGAGACAACCGTTCCCTGAGCAGAGGCCCCAGGACGGCGCCTTGCAGTCTGTATCTTAGACACTGTTTGACATGTCAGCTTTGAGCCAGTGCTGAGACTCGAGACAGCTACTGGACATTGGGACTTGGAGGAGGGTCAGAGGCCGAGGCTCCATGCCCACCCACACTTGTACCCCCGCTGCTGGACCCTGGCTGCCTCTCAGACTGGATGGAGCACAGGCTGAGGGCTAAGGAGATGGTGGGGAGGATCCCGGCTGGTGGATCGGCTGCTCCTCCCTACCAAGCAGAGCTCACCAGCCACTTTTAGGGCCCTTGGGAAAGCCTTCTCCTGGGAATCACTGAGCATGCTAGGCAGACTCGAAGGAACTCCCAGGAAGACGGTAGGCAGCTGCCACCACCCAGCCATGCTGCTTCCTCACACTCCTCAAAGGGCCACGCTGGGCTGGCTAAGCACTCTCGGTTGCAGGCCACAGGCACACTGTGCCTCCCCTGGGTCTGGGAGGGTGAGGGACCTGGGCCCCAGCAGGGACAGAGTGAATGTGGCCATGATTTTACCCTTATCCAAGCTCTGCTCTGGGGTAGTTCCCATGATGGCCACACCCTCTTTTCCTTCACTTCCCTGGCCTGCTGCCCAGGACTCCAGGGTTCATAGCGATAAATTGCCAATGCCAGGACCTTCTCCTGTTTAACATTTAATTTTCGTCAAAAGTATTAATTACATTCTCCACCCCTCCTACCCCCCGGCCCAGCTCCACTATTGGTTCCATCTTCTGCTCTCGAGAGCAGGCCCAGCTTCAACCACAGGCCCTTTGAATAAAATGTGACAATTGGAAGTTTGTAGAAAATAATACAGTTGTTTTCTGCCTTTTCTATAGATTTGGTTTTAGCAGGAAGAAGCTAGATGCAGTTTTTGTTTGATTTTCCTCTTGGTTTCCAAGGGAATAGAGATGTTGCTGACAATCTCTGCCCCCGGCCTCCATGTGAGCTGGTTCCTCGTGGCCACTGCCACCTGTGTACACACCTGTTGGGCAAGTCGGCCAGCAGGTCATCCCACCTCCTTGCTGAGTGCCTGGCCGAGGAGCAGGGCGATGCAGCGGACAGCCCTGCAGCACCTTGGGAAGGGAATTCTGACTTCTGTGAAGAACCCTCCTGGAGACCTGTCAGCCCACAGACCCACAGCACCCCTCCGGCCCGCCTCACCATGGGGACTGTTTTCCGGTTCCATGCACGCGCTCAGGCCATTTTCCCACTGTGCACTGGGCTGGGTGTTTCCAATGGGGGTGGAAGTGCTCGGTGGCATTACCTGACAACCATATGCCCCAGTGCCTGGCAGAGCGAGAGCTCACGAATGCTCTGACCTGCAGTTGCGTCTCCCGCTCAGCTTCTAGGACTGAATCACTTCTCTACGTCTGACTCCCCGCTTAGGTCATCACCCGACAAGGCTTCAGAAATCCTAACATGAAAGTCCACTGGCTTTTGAGCTGTCCGGGGAGCATGGGGGTCAGAGCATGGCTGGAACTTGTTTCCCCTCCTCCCACGCCTGGTGCCAGCTATTTCTCATTCATCTCTTACTCTGAAACCTCTCCGCCACGGGGTTGGTGGCCAGGCGAGGGGCTTTGAATGGCTGTGGCTCTTTCTCAGCTTTCACATAGCCAGCCCATCTGCCCCTCAGTGACAGAGGCAGGAGCTGGGACAGATGTCCAGCCTTCCTGAGAGCGGTGGGCATACTTCTCTATAAGCACTCACTGAGTCTCGAGAGCTAAGAGGAACTGCCACACAGATGCCAAGAGGTGATGGAGCTTCAGCCTCTGCCAATAGGATGCTCTGGTTCCACAGAGTGCTGGATGGTCCTCTGCCAGTTCTGAGAGAACAACTTTTGAGGTGGGTTCCCCTAATTTCCATTCCCTGCTTTCCCAGAGCTGCCCTGGGTGACCCCTGATTTTATAGTGAGGGTGCTCATTCATACCCAGAAGGATTGTTTTGAGACTAGAAGGGATAGAGCATGGTTCCTGGCACATAGTAAGCCCTCCATCCAGGCAGACGCCTTTTTTTTCTGCTTGTAATGCTGGGGTTGCTACTGATGGCTCCTTTCTGCTCAGCGTGTGTAGAGCAGAGCTGTGGGCAGGTACTTGGGCTGGGCAGTGGAGACCGCTAACAGGTTGCTGTCTCCTGGCCACATAGCCTCCAAAGCCTTTGTTGACCATGCCTCCTTTCCTTCCTCTGAACGCCAGAGGTACACATCCATGTTCCTTCCTGTTGATGTGGTTCTGTAAACTGTTGACACATTGTTCTAAAGAGTTATTTGAGAATGGCAGTGCCATGTTTGGCCTGCAGGAGTCACGGGGGCTAGGAGGAGAAGCAGAGGAGATGAGCTACACTGAGCCGCCGATTCGCGTGTTTAGGGTGGAATGTGTGGTTTGTGAAGGTATGCTTAATGGGGAGGAAGGAAGATGCACAGTGAACACTTGTAGGGTGACATCCTCAGCAAGACTGGACATTGTGTGTATATATGGTAGTTCTTTTTTTGTGTATCCTTCTTTATGAAGACCAGAGCCAACCTGACCCCATCCCTCAGCTTAAGAATTGGTGTCATGGACATTTGAGATGAACTGTGTTTTGGCCCACATAATGGTGATGATGATGATGATGGTAGTGATGGTGGTTATGATGGTAGTGATGGTCATGACTAATGATGTTGGTGATGATTATAATGATGTGGTGATGGTGGTGATTATGATGGTGGTGATGATGATCATGATGATGGTGATGATAATGGTGGTGATGGTGGTAGTGGTGGTGATGGTGAGGATGGTGGTGGTGGTGGTGATGGTGATGATGGTGATGGTGATGATGTGATGGTAATGATGGTGATGGTGATGCTGATGCTGACGACGGTGATGATGCTGATGGTGATGGTGGTGGTAGTGATAATGGTGGTGATAGAGCCAATCCGGCCCTTGTTACATGCTAGGGACTGATCTATCTGCATTGCATGGGTTAAGTCATTTAATTATAAAAATCCTATGACCTTTTTACTATTATTATCTCCATTTTATAAATGAAGAACAGAGGCAAGGAGAGAAGTTTGGCAGAGTGCATTGTCAAGGGGTGGAGCCGATGTTGAACTCTGGCTGGTGTAAGCACTATGGTACCCTGTCACTCTCTCAAGTATGCTGAGCAGCCATGCAGAGCAAGGCAGTGCTCTGTGAGGCAGACAGGCTGTGGGCTACTGCCGACAGAAACATAACATGAGTTACGTGCATAATTTAAAACTTAAACATAGCCTCGTCAGTGTTGTAGGCTCAATCCCTGGTAGGGGTGTGTGCAGGAGCAGCAGATGCATGTTTTGCTGTCGCATTGATGTTTCTCTCTTTCCCTCTCCCTTGAAGAATCATAAAAATATTTTAAAAAGTAAAAGATGCTGGGTAATTATTTAATATGTTTTATTTAGTCCCATGCATTTAGTCCATTATTGTCATTACAACATGTAGTCAATATAAAATATTAGGTATAAAGCACCGTGCATTCTTTGTTTTGTGCTGTTAAAATTTAGCATCTGTTTTGCAGTTCTCGTGGGATGTGACCAGTAACAGGTTGCTGGCTTCTGGCCTCTCTCAATTGGCCTCACCACTCCCACGTGCTCAGCAGCCACAAGTGGCTGTGTCTGTGCCTGATTGCCCACCCTTTTTGTCTGTGCCAGATGGCCCTGTGCTTTGCTTCGCATTTGCCACCAAAGCTCCTCATCTATGTGTCCAGTCATGCCTGCTCCCTGCCCCCTGGCCCATCGCTCTCCAGTGCACCCTCCCAAAGGTTCTCATCTTTCTCGAACCTGACTTCACCCAAGTGCTTCTTTCTGTTCAGAGCCCTTTAGGTGGTGCTGGAGCTGAGTCCCAGAGGACAGAAGAATTTGGCAGGTCAGGAGTGGGGTGCTGGGAAAGCCAGTGTAGGCAGGGTGTGTGTGTGGGGTGTTCCTGCCACTGCTCTTTCCGGGGCCAGAGTGGGAGAGTCTGGTGTGGGATATTTCCGATGACGGTCATTGTAGCTGCCAGTTGCAGGGCACCTGCACATAGATCTGACATTGTTCCTTAAATTCTCACAATAGCCCATAATGCAAATATAACCCCCTTTTTTATCTCAATTAATGAATTTGCTGGTAGGAGAATGGTGGCACAGAGAGGTTAGCAGTTTCTCAGTCGTTAGGTGATCAAGGCAAGACTGAGGTCCAGGCTGTCTGACTCCTAGGCCTGTCCTAGGCCAGGAAACTCATGAGGAGGGGGAATTAATTTTTGTAGGTCCCGGGGGTCTTGGAAGTGTGTGCAGAGGTGTGGCAGAGGGAGGATTATGAGGCTGCATTGTGTTTATCTCAGTGGATAAATGGGGTGTCATGAGAGGACAGGGCAGAAAATGGGTAGATGCTCCCTATTTTAGATGGGCTGCGTGGGATAACTGCCATGATTTAGGCTTTTTGGTCCATTCTGCAGGCGACAGCATCCTTTGGGGGAGCTCAGTCAGCCTGTGAGGACGGCTGGGGGTCACTTTGGGACTGCACTTAGTCTGCCATAATGGGTAGAAATGGGGGACCCCTTGCTCTGTTCAGGGCCTTGCTCCTCAGGTAGTTTCTTTCTTGCTGTTTCAGTCTCCCCCTTGCTTCAGTTCCTGCTTTGCACCCCCCAATGCTACCTGTGAGGAGAAGCCCTTCATCTGCTCCGCCAGCACCAGCTCGCCCGCTGGCCCAGGGACACGTGGCACTCACCTCCCTTACTGCCTCCACATTCACATCTTAATGTCTCACCCCATGTGGCCGGGCCACCGTGCTCAGCTGGTCGCTCAGATGCCCATCTCGGTGGTGTCTGTAGCTGGAGTTGCTCTCTGCGGTCGGTTGACCTTACGTAAAAGCAATTGCCCTCCATAATCCAGTCGGAACACTATCCCCCAGGAAGGAACTTTGTGCCAATCCCGGCCTCAGCCCCAGTCCTGGCCTCCAGCCCTGGCCTGCGTCTGCCTTGCAGCTGTCAGACAAGCTAGTTCCCAAATAGGAGGCCCAGGCTACTCCCTCCTTCTCCTGAGTTTCTCCACAGCTCTGCTCCCTCCTGTGAGAACCAAGGCTTCCCCCACTCTTAACCCCTCTCTCCCCCCTTTCCCGACCCCAGCACTGTGTCACTAGAGGACTTACCCCTTTACCTGCTCCTCTCCGGGGTTGGTGTGGTCAGGGGCTGGCTTTTTTGGCCTGACCTGGATCCTGTGCTCTCTCTTGACTCAGAGTGTAGGAGCAGGGGCACTGGGGGGTGCCCCCTGAAGCTGCAGAGATGTTCCCAGGATTGGAGGGATATGTATGGCAGATCAGGGGCTGTGCAGCTGCTGCCTGCCACCTCCCTTCCTTCATGTCTTCAGCAAAGGCGGGCATCCCTTGTGCTCTCATGGCATTTGCTTGTGCCCTAACCTAGTTCTTAGTTTTGCTGCTAACTCAGCATTATGGTGTCTTACTTCCTGCTCCCGGCAGTGCCAAGGGCCTGCTCTGCGGGCTTGTGCTGTGGCCTCTGGGCACCGGTGCCTGCGCCTTTCCTCCCTTCTTGGCTCGCACATTGCTTTCCCAAATCCCACAGGTGCTTTTACATCAGCTATTATTGTTGTTAATAACAGTGACTGCTAAGTTCGTGCTGAGCACCTTACACTGCTGTCTCATTTCATCCATTTCATTACTCCTCCAAGGAGGTATTATTATACTCATCTTATGGCTGAGGAAACTTATGCTTAGAAAGGTTTGAAATGACTTCCCAAGGCCACATGGCTGGGGCGCCGAGCGAGCTAGACTTCAAACCCAGAGTGGTCTGGTTCCACAGGCTCTCCTCAGTGCAGCAGCTGCCTCTCGTGTCACCTGAACCCTCAGGTGACCTCGTGAGTGCCCACTGCATGCAAGGTGCAGCCTGGGCCCCAGGACAGTGGGAGAGGGTAATGAGGATGGTCAGAGAAGACCTGGTTCAGCAGGTGAGAAGCCTTAGGAAGAAGAGGGGTAGGGGTGTGGCTGGCCATCACAGGTGGGGGAAGGAGCTACCAGGCAACTCTGGGAGGCTTCATCTCAGGGGTGACATTTGATAACAGGAGGCATGATGGAGGCAGTACCATAAAACTGGGAAGAGAGATAGCGGACTTGAACCCAAGGTGGCAGTGAGCATGGCTGCGAGGTTGGAGGTGAGGAGGGGGAGGGAGAAGCGGAGGTGCCTCTGAGGCCCTGGGGGAGGAGCTGGGGTTTGATTCTAAGCATGTTAGGAGGCCACTGGTGGGTTTTTAAGCAGGACAGAGACCTGAGTGCTTCATCCATAGAAAAGCCAATGTCTGTGCTGTGTGGTGGGCAGCCTGCAGGGGCAGCAGTGGGGGCAGAGAGGCCAGGTGGTGGGAGTAGACTGTGGTGGCCTTGGGAGGCAGCAGTGGTCATGGGGGTGAGAGGCTGGATTTGAAGTAGATAGGAGTGAAGAGTGAGGGAAGGAGAGGTCTTCAGGGAGACTTGCAGGCTTTGGCCTGAGCAGCTGGATGGGGTGACACTGTTTACTGGAACCGGGATGGAGAAGGGAGACTTCTCTTGTGCCTGCTTTAAGTTTAAAATGCCCGCATCTCAGGGGGCAGATATGGAAACCCTGGCGGAGTCCAGGGTAGCATTTGGAGTCAGGTGTGGGTAGTATTTGAAGCCACCGGATTGAAGGAGCTCCTCTAGAGGAGAGAAGGAGCTGATGAGGACCTGGGGGAAAAGGAGTGCTGCCTCCTAAGTTCCTGCCCAGTGGGGGCCTGGCAGCCTTGCCTGAGGCTGCGGGTGTGGTGGTAACTCAGGGCCTGAGAGCCCTCTGCCTGCCCCTCGGTGCCTGCTGCTCGGCCTTGGAGACCTCACCGGCTGCTGAGGGCTCAGTAGGCTAGCCGTGCATGGTCTTCTGGTTGCTGATCTCCTGCTTCCGAGAGGAGGTGAGGTCCAGCGCACTGTCTTGACTCAGTAGGGTCTTCCTGGACCCGAGCTTCCCATGCACAGAGAGCTGATGGCCCTATTCATCAGTAGACTGGTCGCCTTGGACACCTTGCACATCCTGTTCTCTCGGTGTTCCTTGGCCTCTCTCTGCCCCTGCCTGCAGCTGTCCTTGAGGGACACACAGCATAGCCGTAGTGTCCTCTCTCTGGCATGGCCCCTCTCCCACAGGAGGACCCAGGACCACAGCCTGTCCCTCCTTGTCCTGATGCAGAGTCCCAGGGAAAGGCAGGTGGAAGGAGGGGAGGGACCCAGGCCAACCGACAGGGCTGAGACGAGCTGCAGATATGTGGTTCCTAATGATGTTTGATTGCTGCTCTAGAATGGTAGGACGAACTTTAGATGCTTTCTAGGAACTCATATCCTTCTAAACTGAAGATCTCTGATCACCATGGAAACGTTGACAGAGAATTAGAACCTGCATCTTCAGCTGCCCTTGTGAAGTTAGTGGGAAAGGCAGCTCTGGGCTATGAGAGCGCATTTGGTACCCCAGGTGGAGACTGCCTGGCTATTGCCAAGAGAATGGCAGGCCCACTGCTGCTTCCGCCCCTGCCACTGCCCAGTCCCTGTCCCCGCCCCCGCTCCCCCACAGGGTGAGCATGGAGCAGCTGGGGCATCTCAGTCCAGCCACCATGGGGCGGTCCTCAATCCTCTGGACTGTACAGTCCATAGTGGAGGGAGGCACTGGGCAGAGTGTAGATTTCTTTGTTGATTCTGCATTTTCTTGATGGGAAGGGGGCTAATAATAATGAGGGGCTTCTGTGTGGCAGACATGTCCCCATAGAGCAGAGGCTAACTATGGGCAGGGGCTTTGGGGTTGTGGCTCTAGCATTTACCTTTCTTGAGTCTCAGTTTTGCCATCTGTAAATGGGAGTAATTATAGAATTTACCCTGGCATTGCTGGAGCAAGCGGATGAGATGGGAAGAGTGCACAGCTGGGCACAGTGGTTGGCACACTGCCAGAACGTTCTCCACGTTACTGCTCCTGGAGAGGCCCTGCCCCCGTGCAGGCTCTGACTCGATTCAGGAAGGTCTCCCTGGACCCGCCTCCAGGCACAGAGCATTGTTTGTATTCCTTAACTCACACACCTTGCTGGTGCTTGGTGCTCAGGATGTGCAGGATGTGCATAGGTGAGTAAGACACTCAGGATCCTGGGCCTCTGGCCAGATGCACTGTGGCTGCTGGGAGGGAGCCCCTAGGCTGTGGCCAGCCCAGAGTAGCCAGGAGTCAGGGATGTCACAGATCAAATGTGGATTGTGGGCCGAGCTCCATGTCCTATGCGTTCGCTCTTTTGGAAGCAACTCAGGGGGTGCACCTGGGGCTACCTGGCCAGCCTCTGTGCCGCGTGTTTGCTCACTTGTAAGTCGGCTTGCTGTGAAGTGGGGGCAGTGCACAGAAGGTGCCGTGTGACTGTGCTTGCTCCCCTCCTCTTCTGACCTCAAGCTCCAGGCTGGGGGACGTCTGACCTGGGAGGAGCAGCAGGGGTGTTGGCTCTGGCAGCCAGGGTCACGTTGCCCCCTGGCATTGATCATTGTCCCCATCCTCCTCAAAGTCCCAGAGCAGTATTTCTGGGGCCTTCTGGTGGCTGGTGAAGGGCAGCCCCACAGCTCTGCTCTCATAGGGGTGGACATGTGACAGGTCAGGTGGGATGATGTACTTTGGAAGGGAAGTTCAAATTATGCTTCAGGATAATACCATGTCTCCACTCACTGCTCCTGCCTGCCCTCCCCCTCCCCCCCCCCCCCCCCCCCCTACCCCCCTGCAAAAACAAATCCCATTTGTAATTTGGCCCAAAAGGTTCTGGCAAGTGTTAATGTGCCTGTGCTGCACGGGTCAGCAGTCCTATGAGCTGCAGATCCTTGCTTGAGTCATGTAGAAGTCGGTGGAATGTTGGCGGTCAGCAGGCGTGTTTTGAAGGCAGGGTTTCAGGGGCCACCGAGGCCCTTGCCCACCGTGTTTGTTCCCTGAATGGCCTGGCAGCCTGGTTGGGGCATCTGTCCGGACTGGGACAGATCTTTGCCCCGGGCTTGCTTTCAATGACCAGAATGAGGCAGAATGCACATCCGGGGGGTCAGCTCTGGCCCAGGTGAGGAGGGTAGGGCTCCAGGACGTGCATGTCCAGTCCCTCGGCCTCTGAGCAGCCTCCATTCTCCTTCCCAGCCTGGGATGGTTCTGATCATCTGCACGTGGTTCAGGCAGATGAAATTTGGGTACGAGTGCAACAGTGAGTGGTCTGTGTGTGTGAATGTGTGTATGCGTGCAGGTGTGTCTGAGTGTGTAGTGTGGGTATAGTTCTCAGCATCGAGCTAGTAAATGCTTAATAACTGGCTCTCCACAAAACAGGAAACTGCGATTTGCAGTTTTGCTGATTCTGGGTGTAAATGCTCCCCAGATGGCTGATGTGAGCGCCGTGAGTTCACTGGGCATGGAGCAGGACGGGGACAACATACCACTGTGTGGCATGTCAGACATAACAGGCATTAAAAGCCCTATGGATACAAGTCATGGTAAAATGAAGCAAAATAATTAAGAAACTTTGGGTATTTACCAATTTTGTTTGTAATGTAATTTGTTTAATTATAAGTATATAATTTATAGTGGCTGTGTTTGATAACTGGCTCACAAATTTTCTGAAAATTCACCAATAGGCACTAAGGAGGTAGTTCAAGCTGGTTCAAGCTGGTTCTATGTGAGCATGTGTGTGACTGAGTGTGAATATAAGTGTGCAAGTGACTGATATGTGTGAGCACATGTGTGCATGAAGGTGTGAGTGAACATGAGTGTGTGAATGTGGGCAAGCATGTAAATGTGTGAGCAAGAGTGTGCCTTGTGTGAGTGTGATCACATGTGTGTAAGTGTGCCTGGCAAGGTGAGGGCTGAGAGGCGATCCTGCACACCAGGGTGGGCTGGGGCTGAGTGACTGTCTACCCAGGGTGAGTGCCCACCCTGCCCCTCCTATTTCTGTTCTTTGTCCTTGGTTTCCCACCCACCAACCCGGGCAGGCAGACCCTGGCACTGATACCCCATGCTCCTTCCTTGCTTTCATGGCCACGGCCAAAGGCCCTCTGCTCTGCCCCATTACCTGCCTGAGTTTGCTCCACTGGGTCCAGCCCTGGCCCTGGCCTTGGCTTCGATTTCCTCCAGACCTTTGTCCTCCAGGCCACATCCCTCTTACAGAATTGCCAAGGGTCTCTTTGAAAAGGAAACCCTTTCTTCCAGCCCAGGGTGTGTCTGTACTGTCCTCTGTGGTCTGCCCTGCCTTGGACTTCAGCCTCATCTGTGCCACATCTCTGGGACCCCTACTCCCTGCTGCTTCAAAGGCCCTGGCAATGCTGCCAGCCAGCCCTGACTGCCTTGGACCCCAGCTCCACCTCATGTCAGCTTAGATGACTCCTTTTGTGGGCACTGCTCACTTGTCTCAGGGGCTGGCACAGATAGTTGTTCCCAGGACAGTGTTCAGGTCTCTCCTCTCCTGTGAGGTCTTCTTGGGTGGCCATCCACCCAACCTGGTACCCATCTGGCACAGGTTGGCATGAGGCCCTGTGCATGGTGCCCAGACTTGGCCAGGGCTGGGTTCTTCTGCTGAGGTGACATTCGGAGCCACTGGGAGGGGTGGTGGCATCCTGGGCCCTGGCATGCTTCACTCCTGGATCTGACTGGCATTGCATTTTCAAAGGCAGGTTCCAGAGGAAACAAATTAAAGCCGAGCAAATACCAGAAAGTAATTATGTAAATTAAATACGCAAATAAAAGGCCATCTGTCATGAGGTCGGCAGAGGGCTGTGCAGACGGAGGCTGCTGCCAGGGCTGGTGAGGACCAGAAGGTGGGGCAGGGAGGTGTGGTGGTGCTGGTGTCAGGTCGCCTGGCTCTGGCCATGGGGTGGGAGGGGCGGGGGAAGGGAGCACTCAGGTGCACACAGGGGCTCCTGGCCGCCTCCAGAGCACTGACTGACTCGCTGCCCCTCGG
The DNA here is from genome assembly GCA_011751065.1 of Lasiurus cinereus. NCBI lineage: Eukaryota > Metazoa > Chordata > Mammalia > Chiroptera > Vespertilionidae > Lasiurus > Lasiurus cinereus. Next base: position 10,532,899 of record JAAGEH010000021.1, read on the forward strand.
TGGTCCTTCTGCCTCCCACTAGACTCGGAATGGGTGTGATTGGGGCCACAGGCCACCCTGATGCCTTCCTTCTGTCTTGATGCTTTCTGGCTAGTCTCAGGAATGACAATGGGGCCATTTTCCTCAGCCCCCAAGAGTTCCTGGTCCCAGGGCCAACTGGCCAGATCCCCCAGCGGGGCTGCTGATTCCAGGGGGCCTTAGATCCTGAGGTTTGTGTGGCTTGGCTTACTCTATGCAGAAAAGGCCAGTTTGTTCTGCAGATCCCAGCTCCTGAGCTGAGCTCTCTGAGGGAGTCCTTTCCTCCCCGAGACACAGCAGGGCAGCCCCACCTTCCCATGCCCCTCACTCCTGGCACTCCTCGAGTGCCACCTGCATGTCTGTCTGCATTGGGCTCCTCTTCCTAACCCTCCACATGATGTGGCCCAGTGTAGGCATCAGACATGTGCTTGGAGAAAGCTAAGTGAGTGAGGCATTCATGGGGCCACGCCATGTCCTATCCCTGAGGAGGTGAGTAAGGAGTGGGGGCAGTAGGTGACCTGGGTATACTCTGGGCAGATCTTAGGTGTGGAGCCAGCCCACTGGAGGCTGCTGGTCCTAGCAGGTGGGCTTCTCCTCAGGAGTAGTTTATGGAATTAATGAAGACACTGCATTCCATTTGTAATGTCGGTTATTCATATTGATTGCAAATTAGCAGCTGGTAAAGGCATGCACCACATTCTCATCTTGTCGTTCTTAAAGCTAAACTGGGCTCTGGACCAGCATGCCGCATGGTTGGACTCTGTGCACAGGGCCCGGCTCCGGCTGTGGTGGGAAAGCCTGGCAGCCACCTGAGGCAGCACTGAAGGCAGAGGCTCTGCTATAGCTGGGTGTGAGGTTGAGTCCCAGCTCAGCTCTAATCCCAGACTTACCTGTGAAATGGATGTAATGGGCAATTCCCTCTCCACAGGCAGCCCGGCGCCTCCGACTGATCGGCAGATGTGGGTAAAGACCTCTGGCTCAGCATCAGAATTCGGGCCCCAAGTCTGCCTCTAACTGGCTGGATGCCTCCAGAATATGCATCAGGGTGTCCTAGGGATAGAATGAGGCAATATATGCAGAAGGTTAGCATAGTGCATGTACAAAACCGGATTCCGTAAGCAAGGCTGTTGGGACGATTGCGCCAACCTGACCACATATGACATCAGTCCTGCTATGCCACGGAGGAAGCTCATTTGTCTGTGACTTTAGCAAAAGCATGACTGTTTGGGGAAGACACAGGGAAATCACTTCCAGATTTGCTTTAGAATCTTATTTAAATTAGAAGTCCAGAAAAATATGCTGAACTTTCCTGTTTTAAAAAAACTTTAAAAATTTATTTTAGAGAGGGAGGAAGGGGACCCCCAAACACATCCACACACAAAGAAACATTGATGTGATAGGTCGGTTGCCTGTCAGGCACCCTGACCAGGGAGTGAACCTGTGATGTTCTGCACTGGACATTGTTCCAGTCAATGGAGCCACAGGGGCCAGAGCTATCCTGAACTTTCTTAAAGCATGACTGTGACCATTTCTCCTGCCTGCTGTGCGGTGTTATTGGAAAGACTCAGCCTTGCTGGCTTCAATTTTCCTATCTGTGAAATGGGATGGTTACTCCTTCCTCACAGGCTGTGCAGAAGCAGAAAGAAATGAGGCATCTAACGACCCAGTAGCATGAAGGGAATTCTGGCTGTGGGTCTGTTTCCCGGGCCCACGAGCGACCTGTTTGGGCTGGAGGCCAGTCCCCTGCAGGCCAGTCCAGCGGGGCTTGCTCCCTGTTGGCCCAGGAAAGAAGCCTGCAGAGAAAGGCCATTCTGAGTTCGCATCCAGAAAAGATGGCACAAGAGCTGCAGGTCTGTGCAGACCAACCCTACAATCTTGGCAGAACTGCCAGAATCAGTATCAAAACACTCGGGAGCGAGAGGTGACAGCAGCATCAAACTTCATTTGTGAAAATTCTAAGAATCTTTGGCATATTACAGATTCTTTAAGAAAGGATCTCATTCAGTCGATGAAGGGAATTATCCAAGGGATTGTGTATTGCAGTGGAATAAGGAACCTGCCAGATTAAAAAATAGAGGGAGCCAGGGATTTGCAACAAGAGACAATAGCAGGTCAGCATGCAGATTTTATCAAAATACTGGAGCCCAACTTGGAACAGAAGCTGGCAAAGAATTTTCTTATGAACCCATTTTCATCATAACATGTGTAAAATGCAAATTTGATCATTATGTAAATTAGTTACTTGGTGTAATTTACTTAATTCAAAGCACTTAATGCAGCGTGGTATGTTTTTTTCCAGAGTGCCAGAATAGACGTTTAAATTGTTTTTAATCTAGATCTTACAGCCTGATTATTTAAAGTGTTTGTTTTTAAAGTGGAAAGGAGCTGAACCTGGGGAGAAATGAGCAGTGTGATCATTTGACACCTTCCATCGCCAGGGCCTCAGGCTCCCCCATGGACCCTATGTTTGAAATGACACGTGTGTGCACACCCTGAGAACAAATGCTATTGCGGATGGCCCATTCTCTTCTCCAGAGCCTGCCCTTGGCTGGTTTGCTGGCTGGACTTGGAACCTGCTGGAACCTGCTTGGGCCCTGGTCATGGGCAGAAATTCGTTTTTTTTCTCAGAGGATTTTTATGGCAGACCTGCCCCTTCAGCCACTTTACCTTTTGGAATTTCTGTTGTTATAGGAGGGAGAGCTGGCATCTGCTTGTCAGGATGGCACCTCCCTTCTTGATGAGCCTAGAACAAGTGAGCTGCCTTGTTCCTGTGGGACCCTTTTAGGGGTGTTCCCAGGGCTGTTGAGAGGGCTGGTGGGCACTGACAGCCGCTGAACATTGCCTGTACTGTCCCTTCTGAAGGATCGAGCGCCCCATAGAGGAAACAGGGCGGGTGGAGGGGAGACTAGCTCTGTTCTGCAAGGGAGGAATGGCTTAGAGAGGGCCCACCCAAGTAACCTGATAGTGAAGGGAGCGTTCCAACTCAGCCTTATTCTGTGTCTAGTCTGTGTCCTGGGGGAGTGTTGCCCATGGGCTGCTGTGTGCTCACTAGGGGAGAGGGTGACTCCCTTGCTCAGGTGTGGAGGCTGGCAGATCAGGAGACAACTGCCACTAGAAAGGTAGTTTGTCATCCACTGTTCCCAGAAGGAGGGGGCACCCCATATGGTGGGGACCCCCAGGGGAGCACCAGGGTTGGTCCGTAGTGGGTGGGAGAATGGGAACTGTGGGCCAGAAAGAGTCCATGTGGTTCATGCAGGAAGGTCTGGGTGAGGCAGGTAGGTAGGTTTCTTGGGATAACTCCAGGGAACTTGGGGCACAGGGGTCCTAGCTTGCCTGGTATCTGGCTCTGGGGTGATTTAGTAGGTGGATAGGACTCAGGGGCTCTGTTCGGCTGATTTGCATATGAAAGGGTGCTCTGGGTGCACTGCTACTACTGGGAGCTGGCTAACCTGTAGGGCAGCCCCTCAGGGCCAGCAGGGCCCAGAGAGCAAACCATGGGGACACAGAAATAAAAAAACACTTAACACAGGAGGCAATACTTTATGGGGTACAGTGGGGAGCAGGGGGAGGGTGCCACTCTGGAGGACTCCCAGGGCTGGGTCTGCCATGGCTGGAGGGGAGGCCTCCCTCCCAGATGAGATGCTCCGCAAGAAGGCAAAGAGCAGTGGCACTGTCCTGAGGGAGGGGACCAGCACCAAGGCCTCTGATCACCTGGAGCCAGCCCTGCCTGGCCCCAGGTACACTTGCTTTTGATTGGAACCAGCAGTGAGTCTTTGGACACAGCCTTCAGCGCACCCCTCTCTGCAGCTGTCCTGCTTTGGAGGGCGGGGCAGGCCCTGAGGAGGGAGGAGCCTGCAGGGGCCTGGGAGTGAGCTGCTAGGGCTGACAGCCACTGAACATTGCCAGAGTTCTGGGAGGAAATTCAAAGCATGCATTTGAGGGGTAGATAGGTTCAAAAAAGTCCATAGAATCAAGTTGTGTCTCAGATTTTAGACAATTTGCCAAGAATCCCCAAATATCTGTAACTGAACTCTGAGTGGGAGGTGGCCGTGTTGTAGGTGAGCACCTTCTTCATAAGCCTCTCAGTTGGTGGACCTTTCTCGGAAATGTAAAGTAGCAAAGGAAGCACTTGGAGATGGTTTCAGTTTTAGAAAGAACGTATGTAAAATACCCAACGACTACCTGGTATTTTTCAGAGGAGTCTTAGAAAAGCTGCAGGTGTAATCCTACTGAAAAAAAACCTGTGCCCAACTTCAGCTCTTCGCGTGGGGCTCGGACTCTGTCAGATCCTGGGCCACCGTGCAGGTGCTGAAGGTGCTCTCGCATCAGCTGGCTTTTACTTTGCTTTATTTGATTCCAAAAACTTCTCCTGTCTCTGATTCTGCTGTGCTCCAAGCCTGGGCTGGATGGCAAGGTGAGAGGGATCGAGTTGCTGCCCAGGACCAGAGGGGTGACCTGCAGGGAGGCGTGAATGCTGGCTCTGGATCTGAGATACACTCTGAGAACAGGCATGATCGCACCTGGGTCTTAGGGAGAAGGAGGGCCCTGAAAATTTCAAGTTGGAAGCATACAGGTGGAGAGTGTGTGTGCAAATAAACATATGGTAATATGTGTGTATGTACATACGGTAATGTATGTGAATGTACATATAGTAGTGTGTGTATGTGTGTATAGTAGTGTGTGTGTACATTTAGTATTGTGTATGTACATATGGTAGTGTGTGTGTACATTAATAGTGTGTGTGTATGTACATTTGGTAGTGTGTATGTACATTTGATAGTGTGCATATGTACATATGGTAGTGTGTACATTAATAGTGTGTGTGTACATTTGGTAGTGTGTATGTACATGTGATAGTGTGTATGTACATGTGATATGTACACACAGTAGTGTGTGTACATGATAGTATGCATATGTACATATGGTAGCGTGTGTACATTTGGTTGCATGTACATATATGGTAGTGTGTGTGTATGATAGTGTGTACATGTTAGTGTGCGAATGTACATATGATAGTGTGTCTGGATATTTGGTAGTGTGTGTACATGTGGTAGTGTGTGTATGTACATATGGTAGTGTGAGCGTACATATGGTAGTCTGTGTACATATGGTAGCATGTGTATGTACATATGGAGTGTGTGTGCATATGGTAGTGTGTGTGTACCAATGGTAGTGTGTGTATGTGCCTATGGTAGTATCTTTGGTATGTGGTGTGTGTTTGTGTGTATGTGCTGTGCATGGGGTCGGTTCAGGGAAGGGCATAGAGTTTCTTTTCTGCAGTTCTGGTGCATGGCTTCTGGGGGTGGGGATGGCATTAGGTGGTGGCAGAAAAAGCTGTTGGTATCAGATCCTCTCCCATCCCAGGCTGAGATGTAGGGCTATTTGTATATAATAAGGAAGTCTCTAGAAGGCTTTTATTTGTTTGTGACTGATGCTTTCGAGGATATTAATTTCTTGGCAACTTTGAAATAAATGTGTGTTTTTCATGGGTGTGTTAGAGGAGGCTCTGCATGAGCAGATATGAACCTGGGAATCATTGGAAGGTGTGCACCATGAGAGGCCTGCAGGAGGCTGCTGGCGAGAGTGGGGAGGAGTAGCAATGCTCGAATTTCAGCCTGGGGAGGCACCATGGAGATGCCAGGTACTCAAGAAAGTCTAGGAGGAGAAGTTGAGAGCCTCAGCCAGCCTAGGTGTCCACTGCTCTTTCTGAGTTGTCAAAGGGAGGCCTGGGCTGGGCTGGGAGTTTGACCAGCTGTGCAGGAGGAGGGCTGCAAGGATGGGACACAGGCTGGGTACTCTGGAGACCCATGAAACAGAGAAAGAACACCCCCCCCTCCCACCTCCCCCCCGCTGCAGCATACACAGACCCCGTGTTGGGAAGCTGGCCTGGGGAGGGCGCTGGGGCAGGGCAGAGGAAGCCCAGGACTTGGTGCTTGGGGCCTGTGTCCTCTCCTCCACTGCTCCCCAGTGCCACCTCTCCCGGTCTTCTTTCTGCCTCCCACAGCAGCTCCAGTTGGTGTCACAGATGCCAGAGGTTTCCAGTGTGGCCCCTCCTGCCTGATCTCCTCACAGTAGTGTCCTTCTTCCCCACATTTTCCTCTGAGCTCTAAGCGCCCTTGGGAATGATCTACAGAACACGTGTTCACTTGTTCTGTCTCTTCCCCAGCTCCTGAGATGTGAGCACCATGAGGCAAGGACACTGTGTGTCAGTCACACTGTGTCCTAGTCCCGAGGAGAGGCCGCATGGAGAGAGCTCCCAGGACACATACAACGATGCAAAGGAACAAGTGTGCCTCCCAGCAAGGCTGTCGGGTTGGGTATAGCAAAGATGGCTGCTGACAGGGTTTCGTGAGAGCCCAGAGATTGGGCCAGGGAGACAGGCCTGCCCCAGGGTTGTCTGATCAGAGTCCTCCAGGAAAGGACTTGCCCATGTTCCAGGGGCTGCCATCTCCCCAGGAGCAGGATGCCTTCCTGTTCTGGGTGGCGATAATCTTTCGTGGCCCTGCCTCTCTGAAATGGACCATCGTGAAGCTGGTGTGGTCCCAGCAGCTTCCTCCCCAGTACACATGGGTCTGGTGGGGCTGCACTGCATGGATGGGGCAGCCAGTCTGCACAGAAGACGGCTTGGGCCAACGTCCAGAATGTGTGGAGCCATGGGAGCTACTGAGGTGCCTGCCCTGCTGTCGGCAGGAGCAGCCCCCGTGTGTCCCTAAGGACCTTCACGGGGAAGCCTCCCTTCCGAGACACCTGGATTTCTCGGGGCGATAGGGAAGCAATGCAAACAGGGTCTCTTGTAAGGAGAAGGGGGTTTTGTTGGAGATAGTTTCTGGGCCCATCTGGCCCCAAGTGCAGCAAGGAAGGGCTGCAGAAGCTGAGCAGATGGTCAAGGCTGGCAGTGGCTTGGCAGGCCCTGGAAGGAGTCATCACCTGCCTACTGCGCTCAGACTGGTCAGAGCTCAGGCCATGGGATGCAGACCTCTGGTGTCCAGGCAAAGAAGCACCAGGGCCTGGCCTTGGGCTGGCTCCTCAGCCTTGTGGGCAGGGCCTGGGAAAGCTATAGTGCATCAGCGCCCTCGGCCTGTCCACCAGTTATTGCTCAGGAAGAAATCCCTCACCGAGGTGGCTGATGAGCAGAGGTCCCTGCCCATTCTGCTCTGGACGCCCTTGTGCATTTGAACTGTGCTGGTGGCTGTGGGCTGACCTGCTCCTTCCTGATGTGCACTCACCCTCGCAGACAGCCAGCTGCTCTCGGGCCAGCAGCAGGGTTCAGGGCAGGGGTGGATGTGTAGACATGTCTTCACATCTCTGCTTATGCCAGTGAGAAGTGTCCCAGGCGCCAAAGCAGCTCCTCTGGCGAAACCCACACTGAGAATGGGCAGGGTCTTCTTAGTGACAGGGCGGAGGCATGGGAATGGGGGCCGGTGCCAGGGGCCCGAGTGCAGCTGATCTTCTATTTGGAAACATCATGGACACCAGGCTGAGAGGAGACGGTTTCTTAAGCAGAGCCGTGCGCTAGGACTTTCTCTGAGGATCGTACCAGTGCTGTCCTGTGTGGCAGCCACCAGCCACATGTGGCTCTTCAGCACTTGAAATGTAGCTCATGTGGCTAAGGATGCATGGGATGTTACTGACTTTCAATGAACCCAAGTTTGCATGGCAATGGCCCATGGGAGACCGAGGGTGCAGCCGCCACGGCACTTTGCAGAGTTGCTGCATACCGGCCTGGGAGCTGGGGGAAGCATGCATGTGTGTCGTGCTGAGGTGCCTCTGGCTTATAATCAGGTATGAGCTGTGCTGTGTTCAGGAGTGGGAGGTGCAGGGCGGACACCAGCCCTGAGCTTGTCTCGCTGGGCCCCTGTCCAGGGACTCCTGCTCCCGGTGCCCCTTCTGCAGCTGCCCTGCCAGGCCCTGTGGCGAGACTCCCGGCCTCTCCGGAAGCCAGGGGGTTTGGCAGCTTGGCGTGAGTCAGAAGCGTGGGCCTGGGGCAGATGCCAGGCATGGTGTGGTCTTCCTCGGGCACCTTCTTCCCTTGGCTTCCGGGCAGAGGGCTGACCCTGCCACCTGGCTCCTCTTTTCTGTCTGAGTCACTGGGCAGATCAGCACTGAGGTCTTTGGGCATTGCCAGGCGAGCAGTGCTGGGTGCATCTGTGCCCAGGGGCCCATGGAGGAAGCTGGCTGAGGTCATGGCACAGTGGAACCAGGTGCCCCTGGCTTGATGACCAGTCACATGTTTGCCATCTCTAGGCAGGCTCTTGCTTGGGCGCTGCTGTGCCTTCCCCACAGGTGACAGGGGGTTGGCTCATTGGACCTTGCAGGTGCAACCCCTAAGCACAAGTAGGTGGCACTTTCCAGAGTGTCGGTGCCAGTCCTATGGAATGGTAGCAGGTCACTGCCTCCAGTTTACAGATGAGCAGAGTGAGGCATAAGTGGGTGGATGATTTGCTCCAGTTCACAGAAGGACCAGGTTCTAAGAGTGGAGTCCATGCAGGCACTCAGATCTGTTCTCAGGGCCTTCCTGGGTGGACAGGGGGCCTGCACACTGACCCAGGCCCAGCCCTTAACCACCCGACTCAGCACTGAAGGCCACTGCTCCCTCCATGCCTGTGTGCCGCTCCAGAATGATCTTTCATTTCCAGCTGGTGATACGGGAGCCCATGGCCCTACATTCTACAGTGCCCTGTAGTGCCTGGTGAGAGGGGAGCCCAGGGCCTGCTCCCTACAGTGCCTGGTGCTAGTGGAGCTCTGGAAGTTGGTGGAAGGAGTATGGAGGAGATGTTTGAGAGAGAAACTGATTGGGATGAAAATCAGGTTGAATTTGAACTGTTTGCTTTAAGTTTGGGCTGGCATGTGCCCCTGGCAGCTCATGGGCAGTTCCCGAGCCAGGCGGGTACCTCTGGTGAGACTGGGCAGGCCAAGGGTCCTTTAGCGGGCAAAGGTCAGCGTGGGATTTCCTCTGGGAGCTGGAATGCAGATATGGGCCAGATGAAGAAACGTCCCAGGCTTAAGGGGCTTATGGGTTGAAACTTTGGTTGCAAGTAACAGAAATCCAGCTGAGCTTGGCTTTATCTCATGCAGCTGAAAAGTCCCGAAGAAACCAGGTCCCGCTGGGCCCTGCCTGCCTCTGTGGGCGCCATTTGGAGGCAGTCCTTTGAGGAAGCCAGCTGGCCCAGGTGGAGCTGCTGCTGAGAGAAGAATGGGCTCCAGGAGGGCTCTGGCCCTGACCAGAGGAGGCTTCTTCTGCTTCCCTCTGCCCTGGGATCCCACCCGCCCACCTGGAGCTACAGGGTAAAAGCATCCTCTCCCAGGGTCTGTGCCAAAGCTGACGCCTTGGACTGGCTACTCACCCTGTTGGACTTGGAGAAGGGTCACCTAGCTGGAATGACTCATCCAGTGGATGAGTGATCAGGAAAGTCAGGTCCTGGGAACAAGATAGGGTCTGAGCTCAGGGCTGGGGTGTGAGGATGTAAGCTGTTCAGTCACAGGATAGGGCCTTCAGTCAGGCAGCCAGTGGCCTCCATCACTGCTGAGAGCCCAGCAACCTCAGCATGGGGAGAGCAGGGAGTGAGGGAGCCAGGCAGGGCCAGGCCCATAGCACCTGTTGCTGGGAGGCCAGGACTGCCATTGATTGGATGGAAGTAGTAGGGAGGGAGAGGGAACTCATCGAGAAGGACTCTTTTTGCCACAGGACCTGCTGGAGCATGCTTGGCCTCTATGGTGCAGGACCCCGGGCTGTGCTGGTGAGGGGTTGGGACTAAATCCGTGCCCTCCAGCTTTTATTCGGTGGGCAGGGAGGTAGACTGAGCCCTCACTTCTGGCTTCCTCCAGCGGGGAAGAGGAGATGCTGGTGCTAGACCTTCCACTATCCCTTTCCACTTACAGATGGCTCTCCCCTTTCCTCCCACTGCCCAGATATCCGAGGTCTCCAAAGCTTCCTGGACCAGGCTTCTCGGCTGGGCCTTGATGTCTCTTTACAAAAGGTGGACAAGAACATCAGCCACGTGTTCACCAGCCTCTTCACCACCATGAAGACGGAGGAGCTGAATCGCTACCGGGACACACTGCGCCGCGCCATCCTGCTGCTCAGCCCGCAGGGGGCCCACTCCTTCATCAATGAGGTAGGTGGGGCCTGTGGCTGCAGGAGTGGCTGCCCACATGGCTCACATGGGCTGCAGGCATCTTTTGCTTGTCGTGCGTGCCAGAAGCACGTGGGAATCCCCGGGTGCTGGGGTGACAGCACATGGCAGGGTGGGGAGACCGAGCACAACGGGGCTCCTGCCTGGTGCCCAACAGGTGGCCCAAGGCTTGCCCAGATGCTGGAAGGCTGGGCAGCGAGTGGGAAGATTGTTTACAAGTCACTGGCAGAGGTTTGTGAGGCAGCACTCAGGCTGGCTTCATTGCTATTCTAATGTTCTTCTCTGGTTGGCAGTGTAAGCTCTGGGGTAGAGTCAATATCCAGCTCTCTGCAAAAGCAGTGGCTGTGCCTGGGGTGTGAGCACCTACTGGAGGTGTGGTTGCCTGTCACCTAGTGATATGTGGTATATCTGTGCTTTGTTTATGGTGACTTTTTTAAATACCTTCTTTAGGGGTTAGGACCTTCTCATGAAGACAGGGCTCACATATTTAACAAAAAGCCATTCATTTTAGGATAGACAACTAGACATCCTCTGGGAGCTGGTGATTGGTGCCAGTCCTGGTGGTCTAATGACAGAGATGACAGCTGGTGTGTGGGCTTCTCTCTGGCCTGGGATGGGTTCAGGGGGCAGGGGATATGCTGGGATTCCGTGTGCCCAGGAGCAGGGCCAATGGTGGGTGGTGGCAGCTGAATGCTCCCTGTAGTTTCCCTCCAACTCGCGGCCTTGACTTCTGATGGAAAGTGAAATGAATGAAAGAAAGCATCTACTAGTTCCACCCAATGCAATTTGCTTGCTTATTCTGCTTCCCTCTAATTAATGATTGCTCTGATGCTACCCATGAGTCGGGAGCCAGCATACCCCTGCTGGAGAAACCTATACCAGGAGGCCGCAGCTGGCTCACAGCCCTGTGCTCTCCCTACCATCAGGGCGCTGGTGGTCAGGCACTTTAACAACCTGTGAGCACTGCATTTTCACCAGAACCCGTTTTCTGTATGAAAGGTTCAGGCCAGTCCCGGGAGCCCAGGGTTGGCAGCACCAATGGGTCCGGGCGTCCTCAGAATGTCCCCAGGGTTTGCTCCCAGAGCAGCTTTCCCCATTCAGTCCCCGCTGGAGTTGGCTCTGGTGACCTGTCTGCTAATTCTGCTGCCAGCTTCCTCCTTCTCTTCTTGCCCATCCCAGTCCTCCTGTCCTCACGCCTTTCCCCCATCCCTGTTCTGCTGGTGAGTTTGGCAGGGAAGAACACTGGTTTGAGAGAGATGCAATTTGGAACAGATCTCAGCCTCCTCTGACTGCAGCCTTGGGAAACCTGCCTCCCCTTTGCGTGAAGAGGAGGTGCAGTTGCAGTAAAGCATGTGGTGGTGGCTTCTCCTGAGGCGTCCCTCCATTCTCTTCTCACTGTGTGCTTTCATCATGCCCCACCCAGAGGAGACAATCACCCCGCCTCAAGGCCCTGGAGGATTCCACACATAACCCAGAGTGGCCCAAACATGCCATCTCCCAGCAGCTCCTGAGCGTCTCCTGCAGAGGCAGATGTGCTTGGCCTGGCTGCAGCCACTGCTTTTCTTCCCTAGGTGCATGCGCATGCCTATCTCTGCTGGGGCCGCAGAGCTTGGGTGAGAGCAATGTGCTCCGAGGCCGTGGCAGGAGGCTCTGTGCAGAGCCACACCCGGGCGCACTGCCTTCAGTTCTGCCTGGTCAGTCTTGGTCTCTATTCCCATGAGTCTGCCACTGGGTATGGGGAGCCATTGTTTCTGGGGTTCCCACCACAGATACCTTCTAATCCTCCCACTTTACAAGTGAGGCACCTGAAGACGTTAAGAGACTTGCGTGAGGTCATGCAAGTTGTCACCAGGGTGCTAGACCTAGTCAAGTCAGACCTGATTTGCTCCAGAGGCCTTGCTGCCCTGTGGCCGGGATGGCCACAGAGATATAAGGGATTGCAGGATCATAGTGGGTCGAGATGGCTATGCTGGCTCCATGGGGGAAAGCAGGCTCCAGCGTCTGGCAGAGGTTCCCAGGGTGTCCATGCCTCCACTGTGAGCAGGAGGGAGGGAACCCTGACCTTGGAGGTGGACTGGCCCCTGTGACTGGGAGGCTGGCTAGCCCAGCGGGTGCCTGTGGAGATCTGGGGACGCTGTCCCAGCAAGAGCGCTCTGTTCACTCCTGAATGCATTGTGTTTACACTGATAAGGACAGACAATCGTTACAAGGCTGACCCCTTGCCAGGACATGCCCTGATGTTATAAAACTCAAAACTGCTATGGGGCAGGCAGCGCTCACTACCTCCCGCTGTTGATGATGTGTACCAGCTGTGCCTGCTCAAGGCTGGCATGGAGGCACGGGAAAGCCCGTGGCTATGTGGCCTGCTCCCCTGCTCCCTCGAGAAGTGTGCTGATGGGAGTGAGATCGCTTTGCCTGAGTAGTGGGGAAGGCTGGCACTTATACTATCATTTGTGACAAATTCAGCATGACAGACGCCGACTTGGCCACCTGGGACACCAGTCCTGTGTGCTGCGTGGGTGCTGATGTTTCTCCTGGCGCCTAGGGCATAGCCACTCATTGTGAGGGTGTGGCCAGAGCCCATTCTCCACGAGCTTCTCTGAGATCCCATTTTATGGGGTGGGGTGGGGGGCCTCCTACCCTTACTGGGGACCAAGGGTTGGACAGCTTGGATTTGGTGGTGAGTGGAAGGGTTGGAGGGTGATGATGGGAGGATTGGGGCATGCCTGTAGGCTCCTCTCCCAGGCCCCACCTCAGATCCCCTTGCCTTCCATTGCTCAATCTTGAGTCCACACCCTCTTCTCTGAGGTCTTCTCCTCACAGTCCTAACAACAGCACATCAGCGTGCTACTCTAGAAGGCTCTCGTGGGGGATTGCACTTAGGGTGACAGTGTCTGGTCTCATGACATCAGGTGCGGGGCCAGGGAAGGCAGGAGAGCAGGAGGGTCCCCTGCTCTGGGCGTGGTGCTGGAGCTCTGAGAGGCAGCAGGCTGCAGGCAGGTGCCTCTAACTGGGGAGGGATCAGAGCCTTTGTCCTGAGCACCCGGCTCCCCTCTGGGGTCCAGGGGCAGCAACACCCCCTGATGCTCTGTTCCCAGGCTCCTGTCAGCTGGACCACCAGCCCCACAAGTACAAGGCAGGGAGTAGTGCCCTCTGGCCAGGGACAGGGCTCGGCCAGAGTGTGCATGATGCTTCCTGGGGCAGGTGACACTGGCTGGGTCTGCAGGAACGAACCTTCATTCCCCATTGTCAAGGTGAGTGAGAAGGGAGGTCAGAGAGCCCGTGTTCAAGAGGGGTGTGTGGTGCACTTGCAGCACTGGGCAGGGGTGGTGAGTGGCCAGAGCTGAGGCTGGGATGTCAGCAGGAAGGGTCTCTGTAGTCCAGGGTAGGTACTGGAACTTTAGGACTGGCTTGTTGTTGGAGTCCTTTTCAGGGTCTTTGAGGTTAATGTCCCACAGTGCATGCCATAAACACAGCCCCAGGGCTGTTGGGGGCTGTGCATGTCTTTCTGTTCTTTCCTCTCTAGTTCCAGTTAGATGGGAGATCTCCAGTTCACAGTCAATTTTAGCTTTGGGCTTCATCTTATCTTCCTGGAGGAGCTTTCATCCATCCATCCACCCTTCCACCCTTCCACCATCCACCCATTTATTCTTCCTTCCTTCCATCCATCCATCCATCCATCCATCCATCCACCCACCCATTACCTATCCACCCATCCACTCACCTATCCTCCCTTCCACCAACCATCCATTTATCCTTCCATCCATCCATCCATCCATCCATCCA
>JAAGEH010000021.1:10546935-10574814 GCA_011751065.1 Lasiurus cinereus
CCTCCCTCCCTCCCTCCCTCCCTCCCTCCCTCCCTCCCTCCCTCCCTTCCATCCATCCCATCTACCCACCCACTCATCTGTGCATTTGTTCACACACTCCTCTCCTCCTAGCCACCTAATCAATAGGAATTGGGTTCCTAAGACAGACTGGGAACCATATCAAGGGCTAGCAGGGACACTGAGGTTCCCCACACTCCACTGCCATAGTCCTTCTGGGCCTTTCTTTCAGTGGCTCTCCCCTCGAGGCCTCCTCTGGGCATGTGTGGGGCTACAACTCTGTCCTTTCAATGGTCGTCATCTCTGTGCCCCTGCCTCCTTCTTTGCTTTTGCATCCATCCTCTTTATTCCTCCTCTCTTCTCCTCCCCCATCTCTTTTGTTTCACTGGAAAGAATAGAAAAAGTGAACTATTTTAAGGGATAGTTGCAGCGGGTGGCATTTTCCTTTACAGCTAAACAGATAGCAGTGAGCTCTGCCTGTAGCGAGGGAGAAGGATGGAGAGAAAACACGGGGGGAACGGCCTGTTGCTGGGACAGCTCCCCATTGCTCTGGGAGTGGGGTCACCTACCAGCAGGCTGGGAAGAGTAGGTGAATGGGAAGACAGAGGTGGAAAGGGCTACTTCCTACATCCTGCCCAAACCTGCGCAGGTGGCTTCCCAGGCATCGACTCTGTTCTACAAGCACAGCTGGATTAATTCCTGGCTTCTATGCACTGCTGCTCAGAATTTGCTGCAGTGAGCGAGCTTTTCCCACAATTTGAGCATAAAAACTGTTCTTTTTGATATATTTGTAGTGAAGGTAAATTAAGTAATCTCAGTGTTGTCTTGTCCCACATGACATATGCAAATACTTCTCACTCCACCTGTAAGTCTTTAGCAGATGACTTTATGGCTCAGAGTTAGGATAATTCTGTGCTATTTAACTATCATTTACCAGAATATTTTAAATTACTAATTAATACAGGAGATTAATTTTTAAGTGTGGCCCCGCATTTGCATTTAATTATATCCTACTGTTTATGGATTTTAAAGCTTTAGCATTTTAGCAAGTTCTCAAGTCTGAGAACTCATTTTTGGTCCCTTTAGAAATTCTTAGCGATGAGATCCCGAGGAAGAGCTGTTCTCAGCGTGTGCTCTGCAGGTCTGGGCTCAGCACTTGGGCCTGGCAGAGGCAGGAAGGATATGGAGCTGTCCTGCCAGGACTGTGCCCAACACTCCACACGGCCACCATCTCCTTCCATCTCTACATGCCTCTTGTCCTCTGAACCCCCTGCACACTGGGAAGCCGCTGTGGACTCCCTCTCTGGGCACCGACCAGCTCTGGTCTTCCCAGCTCTCCACCCCTTCTCCCTGACAACTCCCTCAAGTCCTGGATGCCCACAGTGTCCTGTACACACCCCATTGCCGCCCCCCATCCAGGGCCTGCACAGCACAACATTTGTGCTTGTACCTCCCACCCAGGGGACTGAATGTGTGCTTCCACCTTGTCGAGGGAGATGGGCGTGTCCATCTTGCTCTGGCTTTTCTGAATCTGTGGACAGAGCCAGCATCAGTCTCCCAGGAGCTCTGACCCGCCCCATGCAGACATCCCCTAGAAGTTGGACTGCCCAGCAGGCAGACTGAGCATGTTCTGAACCCATCAGCTAAGCAGGGACACATGATTGTTCCACAAGTATTTGATGTTTCATTTTTTAAAATCTCCACCCGAAGATATGTTTTATAGATTTTAGAGCGAGAGAGAGGGGAGGAAGAGAAATAGAGAGGGATGGAGGGAAGGAGAGAAAAATGGTGGGAGGGAAAAAGGAAGAGGAGAGAGAGAGAGAAACATCCAGTAGTTGCCTCCCATATATGCCCAGGCCAAGCATCTAAACCACAACCTTTCAGTGAATGGGATGACGCTCCAACCAGCTGAGCCCCCAGGCCAAGGCTAATATTAGATTTTTGCTCTTTCAAAGGAGCATCTGAGCCCTCATCAAGTGAGAGTGCTAACTGTGATGATGTTGGTGGTGATGAGGGTGAGGGTGGTGGTGATGAGGGTGATGATAGTGGTGGTGATGAGGGTGATGATGGTGGTAATGAGGGTGATGATGGTGGTGGTGATGAGGGTGATGGTGGTAGTGATGAGGGTGATGATAGTGGTGGTGATGAGGGTGAAGATGTTGCTTGCTATGTGGGGTTAATGGCACCTGGGTGCCAGCTCCTGTGGTTGTGGAGTCTGAATGAATAGTTCAGGGCTCATTGGGGATGGAACACAGCATCCTCCTTTGTCCCACCAGGGTTGTTTGGGAGGCTGGAGTCAAGTTTGACTCCTGGAAGAAGAACCGAAAGCTGTTTGTGTGTGCAGAGGGTATGATGCTGGGCCTTCATTCCGGTTATCTATTGCTAAGAGATAAATTACTCCAAAACTTAGCGACTTAAAATTAAAAAATCATTTTATTATCTCACATTTTCCTTGGGTCAGTGGTGATTTGGCTTCCAGTCTGTGGAGCAGTTCTGGGTCACAGTGGGCTGGACTGGAAGAGCGAGGGCAGCCACGCTGGGTCCTCACCCTGCTGCCATCGCCCGAAGGCACTAGTTTGAGTTTCCTTAGAGCCCAGCAGCGTCATGGTGGTTGAGAGCTGCAGCAAGACCTCAGGAAACTGGGCTTGTCTGTTCCAGGGTCTGGGCTGGATCCGGGGAGAGGGGCTGGGTGACACAGAGGTTTGGCTTTTGAGGTGTAGACATTCATGGTCCTACTATTGAGAGTGACCTACTAGTGACTGCCTGCAGGCAATGTTTTTGTCACGTCAAAATGAAATCACAGTTGTTCTAAGGATGGAGCCAGAGCTGGGCCTGTGGGGTGGTTGGAGGAGAGGGCGTGGCAGGGTGGGGCTGTCCACAGGGGAGTTGAAAGTCCTTTGCTGCCTGGCTGACGGCCTGTGCCTCACCATAGCTTCTGAGGCTCATTCCTTGTCATTGCTCTTACTTCTTTGCCTTTTTCTTTTTCAGTCCTCACTGAGGATATGTTTAGAGAGAGAAAGAGAGAAACATCGATGTGAGAGAGAAACATCGATTGGCTACCTCCTGTAGATGCCCGAACAGGGATGGAATCCACAACCTGGTGATGTGGAGGACGATGCTCTGAGCACCCAAGCCACTTGGCCAGGGCTCCTACCTCTTGCTATAGAGAGAAAGTGAGGTCCTGAGGAAGGGGAGACTCTGGACAACCAAAGGCCCAGGACAGATCCTTGGAGAAAGTCACCTGCCTATGGTCTTGGCTCAGCCAGACCAGGGAGTTTGCCCTCAGGAGTGTCGGGGTGGGTCCATTTCAGGCTGGGTGCTCAGAACGGCTCTGCCAGGGAGGAGGCAGGCTGCCGGAGGGCAGTGGCAGGTGGCAAACCAGATGTTCTTGACATCCTTCCTTTATCAAAACCGGCATTCCTAAGCTCTGTAATCAAAGAGTTAGAGAGTAGCTACATTGAGGGTGATATTTAATACTTATGTCCAAATTGGCAATACCTTGACATTAATTGTTCTCTTACAATTAAGCCTAGGAACCTATCATATCGCCGTGTAATGGGCTGTGGCTATGTAGGGCTCTGGTGAGAAATGGGGTGCTGAAGAGTAGAATTTGTCTTTTAAGTCCCAGAGCAAAGCCCTGGCTGCTGCTGTGATTTCTCCCCGCCTGTGTTCCTGAGGATTGACTTCCCATTAATGAACGTTTGGAAACCTGGGCACTGAGTCGTGTGGGTGAGACAGCCCTGTCTTCCTCGGGGAAGGGACACACCATTGGCAGCACAGGGTGGATTCGAGAGTAGGGGATGGGGGTGTCTACAGGCTGGTGCCTCCTTCCTGGGATGCAGGCGGCTTTCTGTAGGAGGCAAGGTGTGACCGGCTCTTGAAGGAGTCAGCCAGAATCTCTGTGGAGCGAGAGCTTCTGACCTGAGGGCTCAGCAATGCAGGAGCAAGGAGGGAACCACACGGGAGCTAGAGGAATTGTTTTAGGGGAAAAGCAATAGATATTTTAATATGGCAACACCAAATACTTGTGAACAAAGACTAGGAGGTAAGGCTCTGAAGGGACTCTGGGTGCTGTGCTGGGTGCAGGACTCAATCCTGAGGACAGAGAAGCCTCGCAGCAAAGGGGTGCCCGTGATCCAAGTGCCTCAGGATCAATTAAATGGTGTAGTGGGGTCAGGGAGGATGGGGGTGCCAATACATGAGTCCTGAGAAAGGCAGGGGTGACTGGAGGACTGTTTTGGAAGTATATTGTACAGAATTTGGATGAGATGCCAAATCTTAAAATTAAACTTGTAATTTTAGCATAGTTTTGATTTACACGAAAACTCTGAAGATTATGCAGAGAATTCTCATGTCCTCCATCCAGTTTTCCCTGTGCGTTTTGCATTCGTATGCATTTGTCACAATTAATGGAACAGTATTGGTGCTTTCATCAATTCCTAAAGCCCATGAATTATTCAGATTTCCTCAGCTACCCACCGCCCCTCCTGCTCCAAGGCCCCTCCTGCACACATCATGTGTTCCACCTGGCTCCTTAGGCCCCTCCCGACTTCTCTGGCATTGGATGACTGGCAATTTGGGGAGTGCTTTGTAGAACGTCCCTCAGCTGGCATTTGTCTGGTGTTTTTCTCGTGATTAGACAGGGGGCTTGGTTTTGGGATGGAAGACCACAGAGGGAAAGCCCCTCCTCACTGTTACCACATCAGCACGGTTGGTTCGACCAACTGGCGGGGCATGTTCTCAGTGGCTCTTTGGGAAGATATCCCTATGTGGGTGCGCACTAAGGAGTGGGATGTACTCCACCTCCGGGTGAGGGGGGGATCTAGGGATCTACATATGTGATTTGCAGTTGCTGGGGAGGGTGGGGGGAGTCCAGTTCTCTTGAAATGAGCTGGCTGTGGCCTATGAGGTTGATGGTGGGCGGGTGACAGGAGAAGACTCAGTTTCCTTGAGGATTCTTCTTTGGGCCTCCTCTGCCCTCTGGCCTCGCTCTGTGGGACAGTCCAGGAGGTGGTGGAGGGAGGGCTTGCACGCTCTGGGCCCCAGGTGAGTGGGGCTCAGCACCCCTCCCCCTCGAAGTCTTTCCTGCAGCTTCTTCCTCCTGCCACAAACTAGAAAAGGCTATTTAATTGAACTCCCTTCATGTCAAGTCAAACCTCCAAGCATTGTTCCATGTTGACATATAGGTGTCAGCCCATGGCTAATGCCAGGAGCAGAGGCGAGGGCAAAGTTCGTTCTGAGCCCTTGGAGGCCCAGTGGGGTGTGGTCCTCTGCCAGCCGGCACCAGCCCCAGCCTCTTCAAGACAATGGCATCTGTGGGGTTTCTGGCCCTGCTTCTGCCCCCTGCTTGGGAGGGGCATCTTCTTGTCCCCGGGGCTCCTCCTGAGTGTTCTTTTGGGAAGAAGAAAGAGAGTGGGCATTGTTGCTTTTGGGTGTTGGCATAACATTCTGGCAAAGGAGGCATCACCATCATGTCCCATCCTTCACCTGCGATGATGCTCAGTCCTTTCCAGATACCGACGTCCCCTGCTGTTTCATGGTATTTCTGTGAATAAAGTTTGTGAGCACCTGTTCAGACAGCCTAGAAGGTGACAGGCGCATGTGGCTGATTGGATCCCTGAGCTGGTGGGAGACTGGCACAGGCTTTGCCTTCTGGGCACCCGCCAGAGTCTCCTTCAGTCCAGAGCTGCAAGATGGGGTGGTGCCGGCTGCGGCTCTGCTTGGTCTTCCAGCAGTGGGGCCTCTGTGGAGCTGGAGGAGGCTGAGCGGGTGGCTGAACCCTCCTCAGGCTTCAGCTCTGGTCTTTCCCTGACTGTGCGGGTCTCAGGCAATTCAAACCTCCTTATGCAGCTACCTCAGCCAGGATTAAAGGCTTCATGCAGGTGAAGGACTTAAGGAGGTGCCAGAGCAGTATTAGCTGTCCCTATTTCTCACACAGGCAGAATGGGCTTAGGAGTTTGTGAGCAAGAGGATGGATTTGGGTTTTTATTTATTCATCTATTAAATATACACTGTCAGTGAGGCGTATCAGCATATTTTCATTCATGCACAGGTTCTCCCATGGCTTAGTGTTCAACTAGACATTCGCTGTGTCAGCCCTGGTGGGCAGCACCGGGCTGAGCGGTGAGGGGGCGGCTCTCTGGTGCCTGCTCTGTGTGTCCAGTGGGAGGGCTCCACTGGATGAGCCAGTGCTGTGCCATGTCCCTGTCCCATGCAGGATCCCATTAGGACTCACAATGACTGTGGAGCCTGGTGCCCTTGAAGGATGGTTAGAGGACCAGTTTATAGCTTATAGCACCCTTTTCAGATGCCTCAGCCTGTCTGTTTGTTGCCCTTGGCCTCTCACAGGCCCCTTCTCCCACCCCCTGGCTTGTCCATGTGTACCACTTCCCTTCCACTCTCCTCCCCGCAGGCCCAGGAACCAGATTAGAGAGCCTGAGGGAGTGGAGAAGGTGTTGGAGTTGATGTTGGACTAGGAGAGAGGAGGACTCAAGTGCCTTTGTTGTGCCACGCAGCGATGTGGGTCCCTCATACCATGATGTGAGTCCCCCACACGGCGATGTGGGTCCCCATGCAGCAATGTGGATCACCCACGAGAGCAGCTGTACAAGGATGGAGGTATGGGCTGCAAGGGAGCTTTGTGCCTGCACGTGGTGGAGGAGAGGGGTGCAATGGCTCCTCTCCCAGCTTCTCTCCAAAAGGGCTGGGCTGGATGCGAACATGGAGCTGCCTGCGGGTCAGACTTGGGCTCAGAAGAATGTGCACCTCCCCCCCTTACACATGGGGCTGAGACTCATTCCTCAAGACAGGGAAGAGGAAAGGCAGAGTGAACTGAGGATGCTTCTAGTGGGCAGGTCTGAAATTGGAAGGCATTGCCTTCCCTGTGGGGTGATGTGGCAAGAATGTGGGCATGGAACTGTCAGGGCTGAGCCCCCCTCTCAGCACCATCCAGGCCCCTGCAGGGCGTGGACAGGCAGCATGCCTCCCTGAACCTTGGATTCCTGCACTGGGGAATGGAAGCCGAGTCACCCCCTCACAGGATCAGTTCAGGTGGATGTGCCCATGACTGCCTCCTGTTCCCTTCTTCCCTGTTCACTTTCTGGGCTTGTGTCCTTGTGGGAAGGCGCAGGCCACAAACTCAGGCCTGGCTGCTAGGAGGTGCCCACCTCCACATGGGCCCCATGGAGAGAGCCCCGCGGGGAGTAAGCACACATACCCAGTCTGGTGGACCCGTATGCTGCCTCATGCCTGGCAGGTGCTGCGGGGCCTGCTGGAGAGCGAGTCCGTATTCTGGTGTTATGGTTTGCACAGGAGAGTGAGACTGAGCCCGAAGAAGCAGATGCAAGTTGGCCATGACATGTAGACTCAGGAACTGAGAAGGATGCTTATTTCTCCAACATAGGCTCCCCAGTGGCCTCTGTTTCCAGACCTCAAGAGATGGGGACTCCCTCCCTCCATTGCAGCTCAACAGTGAGAAGCTTCTGTTTGATGTTATGCAAAATCTTTCCTACTTCTCCGGGATCAGTGTTCCAGGCCACATAACAAGTCAGCCCCTCAGTTATCTGAAGATAGCACATGTGTACCTTGTGGGTTTCTTGGTAAGCCAGACCTCACCAGCTCACCCACTGGTCTTTATCAATATTTACTGAATGCTTTCTGCGTATCAGATACTCAGCAGCCATGCAGGGTGCTAGAACAGCCTGTGGTAGGGAATAGCATAGGCGAGGTCTCTATACATGTGGAACTTATACTGTTTGTCCATGTGGAAGAGACAAAAAGCAGGGCAACATTGAATGGTGAAGAGTTCCATGAAGACCCCAGAACAGGATGTAGTACAAGGGTGAGACTTCTACGGTGAGTCTCAGAATAGAGTCCTCAGAGGTTTGACTGTGTGGCTAGCTCTCCAGCTTTTGAGCTGAGCCCTGATTGGTGGTCAGGCTTGTGGAGGCCTTCCCTTTGTAAGGACGGCATTTGCCATTGCCAAGGTCCCAAGGTGGACATACAGACCTGCTGGTCAGAGAACAGAAAGAGAAGGCCCATATGGCTGAAGCTTGGTAAGGAGAGGAGGAACGGTTTGGGGAGGTGTTTGAGGGGGTGTAGTATGCTGCCTGGTTCTGCAGCCCTGTGAGAAGGCCGGTTTGAGGAGGTGACTTGAAGTCTTCCTAGTGTGTATTGGGTGTGACATACCCTGTGTTCCATTTAGGGGTCTCTCTGGGCTGCTCTATGGGAACAAGCCATGAGAGGCAAGCATGGGAATGGAGGCAAGTGTGGGAGCAGGAGGCACCCTATCTGCACACACATTGCATCACAGGGCCCCCAGGCTCCCCATGACCAGCACTGGGCACATCAGAGGCGGGTCTAGTCTCTCATAAGACCTGTGTCAGTGGGAGTCTCTGAGTGTTGGCTCCTTGAATACTTAACTTCTAGGTATTTTCTACTAGCATGACATTTGTTCGAACCCTTTCCCCCAAATCTGGGGAACCAGGCCATGCACAGCCTGCACGTGGCACCCCCGACCACTGCTCTGCACAGCGGGAGTGGACTCTGGATGCCTTCCCTCTGGCAACCCCAGAGGTGCCTCGTTCTCAGGGTCTGCCCCTAGAAAGTGTATCAGTGGAAACTGGTCTCTCCTCTTCACCAGCATCACTTCTGTGTTGTGGGAAAGGCACATCCTCATTAGGAGAGGGGCAGAGGTAAGATTAGAAGTAGGATCTCCGTGGCAGGTTTTGCCACCACATCCCTCCCTTGCTACCATTGTCATCAATCTGTATTGCATTCCTGCTTTCATCCTTCATTTGCTGTTTGTCATTTTTGGAGAGAGGTCTGTTAGCACATTTGGACACCTATTTCATAGCAGAGGGGAAGGGAACAATACAGGTTTCAACTCAGACTAATTATGCCTCCAATATACTGATGATAAATAAAACCAGGGGAAGGTGATTGGAAATTCTTTTTTTTTTTGGATCATTTTTTTATTAATTTTTTATACATATCTTCCCATTGCCCCCCCTCCCTCCCAGGCATACCCCAACCCCCCAGTGTCTATGTTCATTGGTTATGATTATATGCATAGATACAAGTCCTTTGATTGATCTCTTATCTACCTCACCTAACTTTAATCTTCCTGCTGTAATTTCACAGTCTGTTTGAAGCTTTACTGTCTCTGTATCTATCCTTTTGTTCATCAGTTTATAATGATCTTTATTATCCCCCAATGAGTGCGATCATGTGATGCTTCTCCTTCATTGACTGGCTTATTTCACTAAGCATAAGGCTCTCCAGTTCCAACCAGGTTGCTGCAAATGGTAAGAATTCCTTCTTTTTAATGGCAGCATAGAATTCCATTGTGTAGATGTACCACAGTTTTCTGATCCACTCATCTGCTGACGGGCACCTAGGCTGTTTCCAAATTGTGGCTATTGTAAATTGTGCTGCTATGAACATAGGGGTGCATAAATCCTTTCTGATTGGTGTTTGTAATTTCTTAGGATAAATTCCTAAGAGTGGTATTACAGGGTCAAATGGGAGATCCATTTTTAGTTTTTTGAGGAAACTCCATACTGTTCTCCACAGTGGCTGCACCAGTCTGCATTCCCACCAACAGTGCACAAGGGTTCCTTTTTCTCCGCATCCTCGCCAACACTTGTCGTTTGTTGATTTGTTGATGATTGCCATTCTGACAGGTGTAAGATGGTATCGCATTGTCGTTTTGATTTGCATCTCTCGGATGATTAATGACTTTGAACATGTTTTCATGTGTCTCTTGGCTTTCCTTCTGTCGTCTTTTGAAAAGGTTCTATTTAGGTCCGTTGCCCATTTTTTTTATTGGATCCTTCATCTTCCTTTTATTAAGTTGTATAAGTTGGTTGTAGATTTTGGAGATTAAACCTTTATCAGTGATAGCATTTGCAAATATGTTCTCCCATGCATTGATGTTTCTTGTTGTTTTGTTGATGGTTTCTTTTGCTGTGCAAAAGCTTTTTATTTTGATGTAGTCCCATTTGTTTATTTTTTCTTTAGCTTCCATTGCCTTTGGAGCAGTATCAGTGAAGAAGTTCTTTCGGCATATATCTGAGATTGTGCTGCCTGTGGACTCCTCTAGTATTTTTATGGTTTCCCTTCTAATGTTTAAGTCCTGTATCCATTTTGAGTTTATTTTTGTATTTGGTGTAAGTTAGTGGTCCAGTTTCAATTTTTTGCATGTATCTGTCCAATTTTCCCAACACCATTTATTGAAGAGGCTATCTTGGTTCCATTGAATGTTCATGCCTCCTTTGTCAAATATTAATTGAGCATAGTGGTTTGGGTGGATATCTGGGTTCTCTATTCTATTCCATTGATCTATATGTCTGTTCTTGTGCCAGTACCAGGCTGTTTTGAGAACAGTTGCTTTGTAGTATAGCTTGAAGTCTGGTATTGAGATCCCACCTACTTTATTCTTTTTTCTCAGAATTGCTGTAGCTATCCGTGGTTTTTTTTTGTTCCAGATGAATCTATGAAGAATTCTTTGTAGGTCTGTGAAATATGTCGTTGGTATTTTAATGGGTAGTGCGTTGAATCTGTAGATTGCTTTGGGTAGTATGGACATTTTAATGATGTTGATTCTCCCAATCCATGAGCATGGTATGCTCTTCCATCTGTTAACATCTTCCTCTATCTCTTTTTTCAGTGTCCTGTAGTTTTCTGCATAAAGGTCTTTTACCTCTTTAGTTAGGTTTATTCCTAGGTATCTTAATTTTTTTGGTGCGATGGTAAATGGGATTGCTTTTTTAGTTTCTCTTTCTATAATTTCATTGTTAGTGTATAGAAATGCCACAGACTTCTTAGCATTAATTTTGTATCCTGCTACATTACCAAATTCATTAAGTCAATTAGTTTTGGAATGGAATGCTTTGGGTTTTTTATGTACAATATCATGTCATCTGCAAATAAGGACAGCTTTACTTCTTCTTTTCCAATTTGGATGCCTTTTATTTCTTCTTGTTGTCTAATTGCAATGGCTAATACTTCCAGTTACTATGTCGAACAGGAGAGGTGAGAGTGGGCATCCCTGTCTTGTTCCTGTTCTTAGGGGAAATGGTTTTAGTTTTTGCCCATTGAGTATGATGTTAGCTGTGGGTTTATCATATATGGCTTTTATGATGTTGAGGTATGATCCTTCTATTCCCACTTTGCTGAGAGTTTTTATCAAGAAAGGATGTTGGATTTTGTCAAATGCTTTTTCTGCATCAATTGATATGACTTTGTGATTTTTATCTCTCAATTTGTTTATGTGATGTATCACATTTATTGATTTGCGGATATTGAACCATCCCTGCATTCCTGGGATGAATCCTGCTTGGTCATGGTGTATGATCTTTCTGATGTACTGCTGGATCCGGTTTGCTAGAATTTTGTTGAGGATTTTGGTATCTATGTTCATGAGAGATATTGGCCTATAATTCTTTTTCATTGTGTTGTCTTTATCTGGTTTTGGTATTAGGGTGATGCTGGCTTCATAGAAGGTGTTTGGTAGTATTCCTTCTTCTTGAACGTTTTTGAATAGTCTGAGGAGGATAGGTTTTAATTCTTCCTTGAATGTTTGGTAAAACTCTCCTATGTAGCCATCTGGACCCGGGCTTTTATTTGCTGGAAGCTTTTTGATTACTGCTTCAATTTCTTCCATAGTTATTGGACTATTGAGATGTTTGGCTTCCTCCTCATTGAGTTTTGGGAGGTTATATTTTTCTAGGAAAATGTCCATTTCTTGCAGGTTGTCCAATTTGTTGGAATAGAGTTGTTCATAGTATTTTTTAACAATCCTTTGTATTTCCACAGGGTCTGTGGTTATTTCTCCTCTTTCATTTCTGATTTTGTTTATTTGGGTCTTCTCTCTTTGCTTCTTGGTGAGCCTGGCTAGGGGTCCATCAATCTTGTTTATCCTTTCAAAGAACCAGCTCTTTGTTTTGTTGATCTTTTGAATTGTTTCTTTGGTCTCCAAGTTGTTTATCTCCGCTCTGATCTTCACTATTTCCTTCCTTCTGAGTACACTGGGCTTTTCTTGTTGCTCACTTTCTAGCTCTTTGAGTTGTAGGTTTAGGTGATTTATTACCATTATTTCCTGTTTTTTGCAGTAGGCTTGTAGGGCTATGAACTTCCCTCTCAAGACTGCTTTCACTGTGTCCCATAAATTTTGTATTGTTGTGTTGTCATTGTCATTTGTTGCCATGATGTTTTTTATTTCTTCCTTGATCTCTCTGGTTACCCAGTCGTTGTTTAAAAGCATGCTGTTTAGTCTCCATGTATTTGATTTCTTTCTATTGTTTGTATTATAGTTGATTTCCAGTTTTATGCCACTGTGGTCTGAGAAAATGCTTGATATGATTTCTATCTTCTTGAATTTGAAGAGACTTTTCTTATGACCCAACATATGATCTATCTTTGAAAATGACCCATGTGCATTGGAGAAGAATGTATATTCTGTGGCTTTGGGGTGAAATGTTCTGAAGATGTCAATTAATTCCATCTGTTCTAGTGAGTCATTTAGGATTGATGTTTCTTTGCTGATTTTTTGTTTAGAGGATTTGTCCAATGGTGACAGTGGGGTATTAAAGTCTCCTACTATGATTGTATTGCTGTCAATCTCTCCCTTAATATCCTCCAAGAGTTTTTTTATGTATTTAGGTGCTCCTATATTGGGTGCATATATGTTTACCAGAGTTATTTCTTCTTGTTGGATTGTTCCCTTTAGTATTATGAAGTGGCCTTCTTTATCTCTTATTATGTCCTTCACTTTGAGATCTAATTTGTCAGATATAAGTATTGCAACCCCAGCTTTTTTTTCATTTCCATTTGCCTGAAGTACCATGTTCCATCCCTTCACCCTCAATCTGTGTGCGTCTCTTTTCCTAAGGTGGGTTTCTTGCAGACAGCAGATATATGGATCATGTTTTCTTATCCATTCGGTTACCCTATGTCTTTTGATTGGAGCATTTAATCCGTTTACATTTAAAGTTATTATTGATAAGTACTTATCTGTTGCCATTTTTAGTCCTTACCCCCGAGTTCCTTCTTCGCTTCCTCTTTCTTTTTATTACAGCAGACCTTTTAACATTTCTTGCATTGCTGGTTTGGTGGTAATATATTCCCTTTGTCCTTTTTTGTCTGTGAAGCTTTTGATTTCACCTTCAATTTTGATTGAGAGTCTTGCAGGGTACAGTATTCTTGGATTCAGACCCTTCCTTTGCATGACTTTGTATATTTCATTCCATTCTCTTCTGGCCTGACGAGTTTCTGTTGAGAAGTCAGTAGCTAGTCTTATGGGGGTTCCTTTGTAGGTAACTTTCTGTTTCTCTCTGGCTGCTTTTAAGATTCTTACTTTGTCGTTGGTGTTCTCCAATTTAATTATAATGTGCCTCGGTCTCGGTTTGTTGGGGTTCATTTTGCTTGGGACTCTGTGAGCTTCTTGGATTTGTGTGGGTTTTTTCTTTTCTATATTGGGGAAATTTTCTGTCATTATTTCTTCAAACACGTTCTCTAATCCTTGTTCAGTTTCCACTCTTTCTGGAACCCCAATTATGCGGATGTTATTTTGTTTCATGTTATCCCAAAGTTCCCTTAGACTCTCCTCTTGCTTTTTAACTTTTTTTTCTAGAAGCTGCTGTACTTGGGTATTTTTTTCTACCGTGTCTTCTAGCTCACTGATGCGGTCCTCTGCTTCTTCTAGTCTACTTTTGATGCTTTCTATTGAGTTCTTTATAGCAGTGATGTCATTATTCATTTCTTCTTGTTTATTCTGCACCTCCTCTAGTTTCTTCTGCATTTCTTCTTGTTTATTCTGCACCTCCTCTAGTTTCTTCTGCATTTCTTCTTCACGCTTCTTCGCCTCCTCTAGGTTCTTATTCGTTACCTCTTGGCTCTTACTCATATTATCAAATTTGTCTTCCATTCTTTTCAACCACATTATGATAATTTCTCTGAACTCTTTTTCTGGTAGGCTTATTTGTGGTTCTATTTTGTTTACTTCCTTTTCTGGTGAAACCTGCCTTTCTGTCTTTTGTGGGCTGTTTCTTTTTCTGACCATGGTCTTTCTTCTCTGGGTGTCTGGTTATGTAGTGCTCTCTCCTACGTTGACTGAAAGGCACAAACTACAACACGACCAGCTACAGCACACAAGACACTGAGTAGAAATGTATTCAAGATGTTAATAATCACAAATAAGGTGACCACCAATGAAGGACAAATTAGGGGTAAATAGAGAAAGCAGAAGAGGAAAATGAGGAAGAAAGAAAAGAAAGAAGTGCCAAAATCAAATTGGGAGAGTGAGAAAAAAAAAGATAAATAAATGAACAATAAAATAAAATAAAATAAGAAAATAAAAAGGAGAAAAAGGAGAAGGAAAGAGGAAGAGAAAAAAGTCAGAGAGAAAAGAAAGTGTATAAGAGAGAAAAGAGGAACAAAATATAGATGTCAGGAGAGAAGTTCAATAGAACAGTCACTAATCCCAATAAAGGCCAGCAACCAGTACCTAGAGATTGATGCAAATTGCAAATAGCAACTGGTATCGAGGGAGATGAGGGAAAAGAGAAGTAGAAAACAAAGCAAGCAAAAAGCAAAATAAAACAAGTAGAATAAACTAAAACAATCTCTCAAAACAATTTTCAAAAAATCGATATAATCACTTTTCAGGCAAATAGCAACAAAAGGACATAGAGAAAAAACAACTTTTTGGCTAATGAAGACAAGAGGGGAGAGGTTTGTGTGGACTTGTAGTAGGGGATTTGAAATTAGATATATAAATGGGGTGAAATTTTAACCAGGTAAAGAGAAAAATAGGGAGAATCTAAAGTTGGAAAAGGGAAAGAGTAACAAGACAGCAAAATGGGGAAAGTTAGGAGGAAAGTGTTGGCATAAAGGTGGAGTTGAGTTGGAGTAAAATTATGCTAAAGGGAAGATGAAAATAGAATGTAGAACTCTAATCCCGAAATAAAATAAAGAGAAAACAAAATGACACTTTTTTTCCCCAAAACGGTAAAGTACTAGTAGTAATTAATACTACTAGTTTAAAACAAAAATGTAGTAATTATAAAGGTAAAATCAATTGAGGCAGAAAGAAGAAAAATATTCTTTTAATTAAAATATGTGAAAATGAAAAATAAAGAATTAAAAATTAAGAAAAAGAAAAAAGGAAAAAAAAAAAAGAAGAAGAAAAATAGAATGGTCCTTCACTTCCACTATTATTCTGCTTGGCACTCCTGTTTCCCAGTAGGGGAGGTATTGCAGTTCCCTGTGTTCCCCTCTTGGTGTTTTAATCTCTTTATTCTCTTGTGGTTATGTGAGAGTCAATTTGTGTGTCATCCATTGGGTGGCAGTGTTTCGGAATTGATCTCTGAGACAAAGCACAGGACCTCTCTAGGCTGTGCTCAGATCCTGCTATTCTGTGGTTCCCAAAACCAGTTTGTGGGAGTTTTGCAGCCTGGACACAGCAGTAACTCCCAGGTTGTCCCTCTGCCCCAGAGAAAAAGAGAAAAAAAAAAAAGAGTCGTTTTCTGGAGCTCTCCTCTGTCAACAGCTCAGAGGGTTTGCCTTCACACTCAGGGATCACGCCCTGACCACCTCCTCGGACCTCTCCAGAGGCAGCTTTCCGCAGCCCAGCTCCCACAGTGTCTGCGTCTCTGCCCTGGGGGGGTAGGAGACCGCACCCTGGCCCAGGCGAAATCTGACCCTTCCGCGCGCACGCATGCAGTCTGGATCTCTGAATCCTCCGCCTGCGCGTCTGTGCTGCCTGGGAAGCCGCGCTCTGGGTCCTGGCTGCTCTGTGGGTGCCTCCGTCAGCCGCAGCTTTCAGACCTCGGCAGACATCCACCTCCCCCTTAAGTCAGGCGCAATCTGACCTTTCCGTTCGCTCTGTGGATCTCTGATTCCGCCAAGTGTCTGCGCCGATTGGAGAGCGGAGTTCTGGGTCCCCAGGTTCCTGGCTGATCGATGGGTGCCCAGCCGAAGGTTTCAGAGCGCCGCAGACATCCACCTCCCTCTGCAAGATGGCTAGGGCTCCGCGTTCGCGCTGGTGGCTCCGGCCGACAAAAACCCCGTGGCAGTGGGGCTGCCTGGCCCGGAGAGCCCCTTCCAGCAGTTCTCCGCCTTCCCCTGGAGGACAACTGACTCCTAGCTTGCCAACAAACACTCCCAATGCAACTCTCAGCCGCTCTCTCTCCCTCTGCCCAGCGACAAAGCTCCAGACGCGTCCGTCTACTCCGCCGCCATTTTCCACCCTTCTGATTGGAAATTCTTGATGTGACATGCACAGCTTTGAGGAAAACAGATGCTCACTTGAGAGCTGGGAAGAGGATGCAGATCCCTGCGACTGGCCAATGAGATGGGCTCCAGGAGGCTGGGAGTGAGCGCAGGCCTGGCCACGGGTCTGTGCCAGCCCATCTGTTTCCTGTTGGCCTGGCCTGTGCTCTCTCCTTACCTGGGCTGACAGGGATGGCTCTGGGCTTGTCACCTGAGGCATTTAGTGCAGCTCAGGTTGAGCTGCAGGCTCCGGACAAGGACCATGCCTTTATGATGGTTCATTTCCTTATCCAGCAGGCCGCGTCAGCACATGGCACCCCACAGGCTTCCTGGGAGAATTTGATGAGACAATGTCTATAACATGCCCCGAGCATGGAAGGTTCTCCAGAAGTTTCCATTTTCTTTCCAAAAAATGATCCCTTCCTGAGCTGAAGGTGGTGCTTCTTTCTCTTAGTGTGCATGTTTTGACCTTAAATGGCAAGACTGTGGACCAGCGCAGATCTGTAGCTCTGCACCCCAGGCCCACTGTCTGTCCTGTGAACGTGCTCACCCAACGCAGACAGTGGAGGACACTGTTACCTCTCACCTCCATTCTTTAGCCTTCTTCACTACCAATTCCTATGATCTCATCCAGAGCCGCCCCACCTATGGGCTCTGCTGTTCAGACCTTCCATCCTGCTCCATGGCTCCCCTAGACATGCCCTTCACCTTACTGAGACACCCCTATCCTTACCTTGCCAGTGAGCAGGAATCAGAGAGGTAAATGACTTGGCCCAAGGAACAGAGCAGGTCCCTCCTTTCACCCCCACACCTGGAGGCAGGTCCCTCCTCCCACCCCCACACCCAGAGGCAGGTCCCTCCTCCCACCCCCACACCTGGAGGCAGGCCTGTCCTCACACTTATTATGCTTGGTTGAAGTCATTCTGACATCAAGAAGAATTTCATCTCCTTAGGGCCTAGCCCCGCCACTCTTCATTGTATGTTCTCCTCTGACTGGGTACATGTGTTTTACATGGAGGCACTCGCAATCTACCAGCAACTATGTGTTCTGCTTTCTGGACCCAACACATTTCTGTGCTGCTCCAGAGCCTTCCTGTTGACCACGGTTAGTGATGGCGTTGAGGCAAAGCGCTGGTGTTCCATCACCTCCTGATGTTTCCTGTTATTGGACAGCAAGGCTGTTTTCACCTTTTTAGTCAATTTTTTTGACGGTGTTTCAGCAAACATCTTCACGTCACATTCTGTCTTTCTCCTTGGTTACTTCTTAGAGAAGTTTCTGGAAGTGGGTTGGAAGGGTCTGCATGTTGCTCCTTAGTGACATCATCATGGTCATGGTCCTCAGGTTCAGTGGTGGGCATCGCTCCCCTTTTTTCACAAGTGGGGAAACTGTCCTTCCAGAATCTCCTTATCGGGTTCTCTCTCGCTGGGGTGGCCCGCTCCCGTGTCCTCTGCACACTGTCAGGCCTGCATCTCAGCCTGTCACACGGGTTCCTTTCCTGATGCCCCGCCGAACCCAGGTGGTCAGAGGAGAGCTTGATGCCCCTGCCTCATCATTGGAGAGAGGGGCTCACTGTGACATAATGGAGTCATCTGACCCATCGGCCAGGGTGCCTGAGCTGCTCAGTGTCTGGGATACAGAAAGGTCTTACTAGGTACCTGCTGCCAGGGCGGCGGCCTTGGGTGTTTAGGACACCACTGGGGAGGGGCAGGTGGACAAAATGTTCTCCTTGCAACCTAGACATGCACCTTAGAAGGTCTGTCTCAGGCTGAGTGTCCAGGGAGAGGTGCAGTGGGGAGAGCAGTGAGCAATGCTGGTGTGTTTGTGGGGGACCCCGAGGTGTAGGTGGACAGATGGCTCTGCAGCCGCAGCCACACATTTGACCAACCAACACCCAGTGACAGTGGTGCCAGGGTGTGCCCTAGTTTTCCCACCAGATGATGGGCCTGGGACTGCCCTGCCCTCCCGCACTGTCTTCGAGGGCTATTCATGCTGCCTGGTGCCACACCATTCGGCTTCCTGCCTCCGGGTGGGGTTATGCCATGAACACGACCATGAAACTGAAATGCTCCTCATGAGGCTCAGGGACGTGCTGAACCTCCTGGGAGCTCGGAGCACTGTAACTTGTGACAAAACATTTTGGGGTGCAACTCCCTGAATAAATCATGAGGTCAGAGGAAATGACCCATCTGGTGCGTTCATCTCACAGCAAGGGCGGTGGTGGGGCCTGGACTTATTGCTGCCCCGACCCCTGCTGTGGGCCCTGCTTGCTCTCCAGCTCTTGCTGCTTTGCCCTCCTGGTGCCTGGGATAGTCTGTAGCCTTGCCCTGTCTATGCCTGGCTCCAGCCCTGACCTCCGGCTGCAGTGAGGAACCTGCACGCTTCCTGGGGCTCGGAGCACCTGGGAGCGAGGTGTTGGGCTGCGTTTCTGCAGAACAGAGTGCGGTGTGCACTGGGTGCAGGTGTGCGTGGGGCTTGGGCAGAGCCTGTGTTCCCCAGGGCGAGGGCAGAGAGCACACTGCTCCACCCAAGAAGACATGGGTGGCTCCAGGCACTCAGTTCACCGAGGTTGCCTCTGATGTGTGGCAAGAACTGTTTTCTGGACATAAGGAGCGTGCATCTCTTTCTCCCTCTTTGCTTGTCTGCACTCTTAGCTGGGCCAGGGGCCTACTGAGCATGGTAGGTTGTCTTTGTAGTGGAGACCTGCACCCTTGGAGGTTCAGGCAGATGGGTATGAGCCATGCTCCCTAGGTCAGTGGTTGGCAAACTCAATAGTCAATAGAGCCAATATCAACAGTATAATGATTGAACTTTCTTTTGAGAGCCAAATTTTTAAAATTTAAACTTCTTCTAATGCCACTTCTTCAAAATTGACTTGCCCAGGCCGTGGTATTTTGTGGAAGAGCCACACTCAAGGGGCCAAAGAGCCACATGTGGCTCACGAGCCACAGTTTGCCGACTATGTTCCTGGTTATTGAACCCGAAACCTAGGTATGTGCCCAGACTAGGAATCAAACCCCAACCTTTCTTGGTGTATGGGATGATGCTCCAAACAACTGAGCTTTTGGCTAAGCCTCCTTAAGGTCTTTACCTGAAAGCCCCATGTCTGATGACCACATGATGGATGCTGTATAACACACACCCCGTCTCCCTAGCCCCCAGCCTTCCTGCCCCCTTGCAGGCTGCTGGACTCCTCCAGGCCGGGACTGGTTCTTCTTCCACCCGTGGAATTGTGCCCTGGCATTGCATTGGGCTAAGCTGGCGGAGCGGCAGTTGCCAGGGACTCTCCCGTGGTCACAGCAGAGCACAGGAAGGAGGTGCCTGCACCAGCATGCGCCAGGCTTTTGTTGGTGTGATATCTGGTAACCGCCCCTGCCACAGCAAGGTGATCGATGCAGGTCAGCCCCGAGGGGTTGAGGAGTGAACGTTACCAATAATCAAAACTGCCACTGTTGCCTTCCCAGGTAGGCCTTCCCTGGCCTCCCTACTAACACGTACCTGCAGTTGACATTCGCTGTCCCTCATTCTGTTTCTTTGTTTTTCTCGACCCTCGTGCTGATGTGAGTCAGTGTACATTTTGTTTACCTATTTTGTTTATTTTCTGTTTTCCTCACTGGAATGTAAGCTTCACCAGAGCAGGAGCATTTGTCTGTTGAGTTCATGCCCCTCTCCAGCATCTAGAAAAATGCTCAGTAAGTGTTGGCAAAGGAATTGAATGAGTCATTCTGATAAATTATGAGATGATGCATCAGGCACGCTCACAGTGTTGTCCTGCATAGGAAGTGCTCCGTGCTTGGCGGTCCTACAGGTCCATGGCCTGAGTGCTATTGGGAGGTACAGCCTCAGTCACATTCATGATCATAGTCACTGGCGTGATGCTCCTGTAAAGCAAGGTCTGTTTTAATTTGGTTGCAGAGAACAGGTGCCGGAGCATCTACAGGATGCTAGCTGTTGGGGTTGGCTGGTGGGCTAGGCTCTCTTCACCAGGAGGTCATGCCTTTCCCAAGGTCACACTACTTCTGTGCCTCCCTTTGACTTTCAGATGGTGGCCGTTCCCTGCACTAGAGTTACGTGGAGTCAGAGTAAGCGACACACTCAGTGCTGCTCTCTCAGGCGCAGAAGGCTGGTCCAGACACCCTGGCAGCGTCCTGGGAGCAGGTGCATGTGACATCAGTGGCGACCCTGGGAATACTGGTAGCTGCCCTGTGCCCTGAGACTCGAGGGGCAGCTCTTGCAGACTCGGAGGTGGTCAGAACTTGGGGATCACGGCCAGGCCTCTATGCAGGAAGGTCACAGACACCCGTGTTTAGGAGAGTATCAGCCCCACTGCTGGGGGCAGGCGGGAAGGGAGCCTTGTGGAAACGTGTGGGAGTCACCCCATTGGGTCTAATGGCCACTTATGGATGATACTGGGCTGGAGGAGTCAGACTGCTCCAGTGTGAAACTTCAGGAGGATGAACTTGATCTACAGTGAGGCATTCTGTCTGGTGAAGGGAAATGGGCCAGGGTCATGCTGCCCACTGCCCGCCTGGGCTTCTGTGAGGCCTTCTTGGAACACTGGCAGTTAGCAGTGTGTCTGTCTGTTTTCCTGATGCATGGCAAACCCTACTCAACATGTGTTCCCAGGGCCCAGAAGAATGACCCCAAGGGCATGAGCTGCTGTTTGTGAAAGGAGCAATGTGTACACAGACCAGGCTGGTGCATAGGCACTGTGTGTGGCTGCCTGCGTCTATGACCTCATCGGACCCTCTACCTGCCCAGGTGCTGTTCTCCCTGCTGTCACCTGTTCAAGGTGGTCCAAGTGGCCAGGGCAGAGCTGGTTTGCAGACCTGGACTCTAACCACTGCACTGCCTTGCCTCCTGAAAAGGAAGGATGCATTCTGCTTCAACCTTGCTCATCAGTGGTCCTGCGACCCCCCCCCAAAACACAGTTATTCATTGAACCTCTTCTTTCTGATCTATAAAATGGAGGTTACAAACCCCATTAGTCTTACAAATAGGACTCTTGTGAAAATCAAACCCAAGTGTTTTGTGTTGAGCATAGATCTGACATTTCATAACTATGGAAGCAATGGCAGCAGCAAAGGGTGTCACTGCAGAAGCCTGACCAAAGCATGCCCTAGGCGCAGTCACTCTCAGCAGGGAAATGTGCAGAGAGCATGGCCCAGCAAACCACAGGAGGAGTGCAGCTGTTAAGCATATGGAGGCCACTAACACACGATCGCAATCAATGCAGAGAGGTGCCATTTTTGCTACTTGGGTAGAGTGTACTTGCTCCTGTGACACGGCATGCACCTCACTATCCTGTGCTGGCATGGGCCAGGGGTGGGGGAAATTTCTGGAAGATCACTCAGTAATGAGTGTCTGGAACCATGCAAGACTTGGTTCCTCTGACTTGCTAATTCATTTTTAGGAATCTCTCCTCAGGGGTTATCCTAACTACACAGAAACTTTCTGCATGACACAGTTAAAACCCTGGTGATAATCTAACGAGCCAAAGCCATTGGAAAGGCTAGGGAGCTGGGGTCTCACAGCTGCCACCTCCCTACAAACGTCTGCCATATGGCATGAGATGAACGCAGGCTGTGTGGAAGAGCAAGCACAAATGGTACATACCCTGGGTATCTTTGTATAGAACCAAACCTAGAAGGAATTAAAGATGTGACTCATGGCTGCATTAGGTGGAACGAATATGGCAGATTTGAACTCAGCATTTAGTGTACGCACGTGCTCCTTTCTTTGACTTAGCTGCTGTGATAGAGGTACATGGTCAGCAAACTGGGTCAGGAAGCTGCCTTTTTATTTGGTCCTAGAGGCTTGGTGCATGAAATTCATACATAGAGGGGGTATTCCCTCAACTCAGCCTGTACCCTCTCCAATTGGGGACCCCTTGTGGGATGTCCGACTGCCATTTTAGGCCTGATCCTAGGGATCAGGCCTAAACCGGCAGTCAGACATCTCTCCCACAATCTGGGACCACTGGCTCCTAACTGCTCACCTGCCTGCTTTACTGATTGCCCCTAATTGCTTCTGCCTGCCAGCCTGATCACCCTAACTGCCCTCTCTTGCAGGCCTGATGTTATCCCCAGCTGCCCTCTTCTGCTGGCCAATTTGATTCTGATTGGTTGGTTCCTATGCCAGCCTCAAAAGCTTCACCTCCTAGGTAGTGAGTGACTGGCTCCACACAGCACCCAGATTTGGTTCTCATTGTTGGTTCCTATGCCAGTCAGCATCAAAAGCTCTGCCTCCTAGACAGCCATTGGCTCCCCATAGCACCCAGATTTTGTTTTCATTGGTTGGTTTCAATGCCAGTCAGTGTCAAAAGCTTTACCTCCTAGGCAGCATTGGCTTCCCATAGCATCCAGATTTGGTTCTCATTGGTCAGCTCCTATGCCAGTCAATGTCAGAAGCTTTGCCTCCTAGGCAGCCATTGGTTCCCTACATTTGGTTCTGATTGTTTGGTTCCTATGCCAGTCAGCATCTCCAGGCCTGTCTCTGGGCCTAATCAAAGAGGCGGGGAGAGAAAGAAAAGCCTGGCTGCTGGCAAAGATCAGAAAGAAGGAGGGATAGAAAGAGAGAAGTAAGTACACTGAGGCTGCAGATCAGACCCTGACTCACTTTCTGGGTCTCAGCCACCTGAGCAGTCAGTGTTGGGTCGCCAAGCTGCAGTGGGGCAACCCAGCGCTGACTTCTAGATGGCCTGCGTTTGGTCACAGGCGTGGCCCCTTCCCAAGCCCCAGGCTTTAGGCTTGGGAAGTGCTCCCCCTCCCCACCTCTTTGATGGCAGGCTCAGCCCCTCCAATGGCCTGCTGGGAGTGACCTGGGTGTCCAGGAGGTTCCCAGGACCCAGGTATGTATGCAAATTAACCTCCATCTTTGTTGGGTTAATTTACATACTCACTCTGATTGGCTGTGGGCATAGCAGAGGTATAGTCAATTTACATGTTTCTCTATTATTAGGTAAGATTATTGTTTAAATTTATTTTATGGAAAACAAGGAGCTGCTTTCTAATGAGTCCTGCTGGAAAATAACCACTTGATAACATTTTCTTCATATCTGGAACTTGTTGGTTTTATTTTACATTTAGTCATTCACTTTCTCTTTCTCTTTGGATGTAACTTGAATCTGTTTGTTCTGCTCAGACATTGAAGAACCAAGTACCTGCACTTCAATTGTGATCCATCCCCATGTGGTTGGAAGGGAACAGCATTGTCTCCCATCCTTGGGAGGTACTCACTGTCCATAGCTAGCTGCTGAGAAGGCCAACAGGATGCCCGATCTGGAGTGTAGCGGAGAAGGAGCTATTGAGGGCCGCTCTATCCTGCATGGCTGACTTGCTCCTCTCTGCTCTGCTAAACAACCTTCACTCTCTCCTGGAAGGGAAAGTGGCTCCTGAACCAGAGAGGAGCTGACTTATATGGACAGGATTCCCTACCCCTGGTCCCTGATGGGTCCAACCTCATGCACATGAGAACTCTGAATTCTCACTGGTTGATTGATTCAAAGGCATTGTTCTGATTGGTCAGGATAGAGCTTCTCTAATTGGTCAGAAACTCACAGCTCGTGATTGGATGGGGAAAGCCTCAATCCTATTGATTAAACTAGGATTCTAAGAAATCTTTATAAGGGCTGCTCAGATGGCAGAAACATTGCAGGCAGTTCAGTGCAGGCTTCAGTGTGAAGTAGGGTTTGTGGGAGAGGTCCCTGTACAGAAATGTCTGCTAGGCTCTCCTTCTTGCCTCCCCTCCCCCCCATTTTTTTTTTAAATTTGAGCTCAGTTAGTCACCAGGAACCCTTCTTAGAAGGTATCCTCTTCACACCCTCCCCTTCTCCCACGCCTTAGGGTTCACATCACCCTTAAGAGTTTAGGATGCATCTGCCTTCTTTTCCCAACATATACAGTGTAGTAATGTAACTACACTTTATTCTTTTATTAAAGGTTGGGGCAGAATATGCAATTTAACCCTCATTTAGCAACATGCCTTGGACATTTTTATTTTTTCAGTTATATAGAAGTTGTAGAAAAATGTTCCCTTTCACACACTGTAGATTGGGTGTAAATTGGTATAAATACGTTGGATGGCAGTTTAGTAACATGTACTATAATTTAAAATTCTCCTCTCTGTTGATTCTGCTTCTGAAAATGTGACCTTCAGAAACAGTCTTATGGACTGAATGTGTGCCCCCCTCCCTCCACCCTGCCCCCCAATTCATAGTTGGAGTCTTAACTCGAAGAGGATGGTGTTTGGAAGGGGGCCTTTGGGAGGTAATTAGGTTGAGATGAGCCATGAGGGTGGAGCTCCTGATGGGCTCAATGTTCCTGAAAGAAGAGGAGAGACCGTTGCTCCCTCTCTCCCAGGGGAAGGGGCCGCTGAAAGGCAGCGTCTTCAAGGCATGAAGCACTCGCGGGGACCACACCTGCTGGCGCCTTGATCTGGCTTCCCAGCCACCAGGACTGTGAGCAATAAATGCATCCGTGTTGTTCAGACCACCCCATTGGAGTTATTTTGTTATAGCAGCCCAAACTGATTAAGACATGCTTCCCACAAAAGAGACATCTACTGAGTGTTTATTAGCCTGAACTGGCTCTGTGGTGTCTGGAGAATCAGACAACTGCTTTGAAGGGACAAGGGAGGATGGGTCTGGAAGCCCTGGGAGGCTGTGCAGAGCTTGGCTGGGCTGCCACACCGTTAGCTAATGAGCGCCCTCGTGTGGGGAGGTGAGCAGGGCGTCCCGGGAGCATGCAGACACTCAGGACTGCCTTCTCAGCAGGCCTTTGGCCAGTCAGAGGTGAGGAGGGACAGAGCCTTTGCTGAGCAACCTGGTTGACAGGTGCCTCACGTGTGCCCTGTGTGAGCACAGACATCGGCATCAGATGAATCTGGTGTAGATACACCTGAGCCTGTCCCTGTGCCCAGGTTCCCTACTGTCTCTGGCCGCTGCTTCCTCCTCTGGCCTGGGACTGTCTGCTCTTGGAGTGGTGGAGACTGCCACGCAAGTCCCTGCCCATAGCAAGAGATCGGTAAAGGCTGATATTGTCATTGTTGTAATTTCTAATGAGTCCTCATGTGGACTGTGGGAAGCGGCCTTATTAGCTTGTTCACTGAGCAAATAGAGCATTTCCTAGTAATCATGCTTAGGTTGTCCCCCAGCAATATGAGAGCATTCAAGGGCTGTGACATGATAAAATTAATAATTTTTAATCTTTCATCCAGGGCTTTGGCCCCATGCCCCACTTTTGCAGCCCAGCTGAATGTAGGCCCATGGCTGTTTCTCTGCAGAGCCTTTGCCAGCCATCTGACAGGCTCAGGTACTGCACTGACCGAGGGCTGCATGGTGGATGCTGCTGTCAGCAAGTGGAGGCCGCAGATCATTTTTTTTTTTCGCCTCTGGGATCCAGTGGAAGGAGTGGAACGTCACTTTTCAAAGTGTTTCTCATAATCAAAAAGAAAGTTTCATGGCAAAGGAGTCTTCAAATGGCTAAATGCTGGTGTGAACTAAGTTCACTAGTGTTGATGGCAGGCTTTGCAGCGCCTTTAACATGCTGATGCGCACTGTGAACTGTCAAGAAGAGCATGCAAAATGCAAAGGCTCCCAAACAAATTTGCTGGTGATCCCTTTTCCCAGAGTAGCCATAAACCTTGCATTCCCAAGAATGCACCTTGGCAAATGCAGAGCCTGTGGATGGGTTTCCCAGTGTCTTTCAGAGTGACGCACCTTAACAGTCCTTACCCTGCCAGTGTATTCTTAAGCCAGAGCTTGGCCCGTCGAGCTGGGTGATTCTGCCATCATCTACCTCTCCTGGCCTCAGCCTCACACCCCTCTCCCCCTGAATCATGGTGCTGTGCTGGCAGCAAGGAGCAGTGGCCACAGTGGGACGCCATGGGGCATCTCCTTCACCATCTAGACACCTTGAGAAGTGGTGTTCTGGGGAACATCCAGCCCTTTCGTCCCTTCTTCCCCCTGTGCATGAGCCTTGGCTCAGGAACTGGCTGTTTGCTTTTGCAGCTTCTGAGGCCCATGTAGATGGCCTTCAGAAATGTTGGTTGGCATCCTGGTTTTTTCTCTGCCCTTAACTTTATTTAAATTAAACTTTTCTTTTGACATGATTGTAGATTCGAATGAAGTTGTAGGATAATACAGGGAGATTCAGTGCACTTTTACCAGTGTTCCCCAATGGTAACATCTTGCAAAACTATAGCAGTGTCACACCAGTGCAGACCCAGAATATCCCCATCCCTGCGAGGGTCCCTCCTGGGGCCTTTATAGCCATACACAGCTCCCTCTTGCCTACAGCCTTCCTTGACCCCTGGCAGCCACTAATCTGTTCTCCATTTCTGTAATTTCGTTGTTTCAAGAATGTTATGTAAATGGAGTTACATAGCAGGCAGCCTATGGAATTAAATGTTTCCCTCGGAGCATAATTCTGTGGAGGCCCTTTCATGCTGTGTCCGTAGCTCATTCCTCTGTCCTGCTGAGCAGTGCCTTGTGTCTGCTAACACCATTTGGCTGGTCATTCGGCCCAGGCTCTGTGCTCGCCAGGCTTTGGCTATTAACAGCAGTGCTTGGTGGACGACCACGGGCAGGTTTCTGCATGACCATGCTGCCACTTCCCCAGGGAAAGGCTCAGGATGCGACTGCTGGGCCAGATGGTCAGTGGTTGCATTTTTTTTTCCTTAGAAACTGTCAAACTGTCTTCCAGAGTGGCTGTTCCAGTTTATTATCACCACCAACAAGCATGCATGATCTGACTTCTGCTCCCCCTCATGAGCACTTGATATTGTCCCTGTTTTAGTTTAGCCATTCGCACAGGTGTGTGGTGTAGGTCATTGAGACTTCAATTTGCCTATCCCCAGTGACTGACAATGTTGAGTACCTTCTCACGTGCCTCCTTGTCACCTGTATATCTTCTGCAGTGAAATTTCTCTTCAAGCCTTTTGCCCATCTTCTGATTGAATTTATTGTTGAATTTTGCTAGTTTTTAATAGTCTAGGTAGATACGTATTTTGAAAAAATTTCCTCCACATCAGTAGCTTGTTGCCTTTTTATTCCCTTGTAGTTTGTGAAATCCCTGGATCTTTAGAGAGGAAGTTCTTCATTTTGATGAAGTCCAGTTTATCAACTTTTAATTTTGTGAATCATGCTTTTGGTGCCTAGGCCTATATCCTGAAGATTTTCTCCCATTTATAGTTTTAGGTGTTACATTGAAGTCTGTGATC
The DNA here is from genome assembly GCA_011751065.1 of Lasiurus cinereus. Lineage (NCBI taxonomy): Eukaryota > Metazoa > Chordata > Mammalia > Chiroptera > Vespertilionidae > Lasiurus > Lasiurus cinereus. The sequence goes on from JAAGEH010000021.1 coordinate 10,574,423, forward strand.
CACTTGGAATTAATGTTTGTATGTGGTGTGAGATGTGGTTTGAGGTTACTGATGCAGTCATTGTCTGTCCTCAGAGGCCCAGCTGCTCCAGCATTGTTCCTCATAAGGTGCTGCACCCCTTTAAAGAGCCATTGGCATATGTGTGTGGGTCTGTTTCTGGGTTCTCTATTTTTTCCATTGATCTGTGTGTTTCTCCCCCATCAACACCATGGTCTTGATACTATAGCAGCATAATGCCCTAAAACTGAGCAGACTGATTATCCCTGGTATTTTTTTCCTTCAAAATTGTTTTAACTATTCTAGTTTCTTTTGCCTTTCCAAATAAATTTTAGATTAATTTTGTTTATATATATATATATATATATATATATATATATATATATATATATATA
>JAAGEH010000021.1:10574824-10601549 GCA_011751065.1 Lasiurus cinereus
ATATATATATATATATATATATATATATATATATATATATATATATAAAATCTGTTTGGATTTTGCTAGAAATTAAACTTATATATCAGTTTGGGTAGAATTGATATCTGTACTATGCTGATTCTTCCAATCTATAAGCATGACACATCTCTCCATTTATTTAGCTCCCTCTCCTTCAGGGTTATTCAGCAGAATTTTGTAGTTTTCAGCAAACAAGTCCTGTGCAAGCTGTGCATGCTATTTTTAGATTTATACTTAGATATTTGTTTTGCAGTTGTAAATAGTATCATATTTTTAATTTTAGTGTCTGTGTATCCATTGCTAGTATTTAAAAATAATTGACTTCTCTATGTATTTCTTATGTGGCCTTGCTGATAATAATGTGTGCTTTTAGATTCTAACTTATGATTTTTAACTGTTCTTTGTAGGTTCCTTGTGATTTTTTTTTACATATGTCAACTGCAAATAGAACCAGTTTTATTTCTTCCCTTCCAATTGTAGGCCTTGTATTTCTAGTTTTTGAGAACAGATATTCTTGCTTTGTTCCCCATTATATAAGGAACAAATGGAAGAGGAAAGCATTCGGCCCTTTCACGGTTAAATATCATGTCCCCAGTAGGTTTTTGGTAGATACTCTTTGTCAAGTTGAAGAAGTTCTCCCCTCGTCCTTATCCTGAGAGTTTTTATCATGCATGGACATCGACATGTGTGGAAAACCCTCTGCACTGATGGGTGTGATTGTGCTAGTTTTCTCTTTAACCTGTGGATTACTGCATGGATTGACTTTCAAAGAGTAGAACATGCTTCTCCCTGGAATAAGCCCACCTCATCCTGTCATGAGCCCTTTTCATGTATGACAGAGTTCCATTTACTGAGAGTGCTGCGGATGTATGTTTTCTTCTTTGTGCTCTATCTATTTAGGGTTAGGAAAATACTAGCATCATAAAGAGAATGGGAGTATTTTCTCCTCTTCTAATTTTGTGTAGGATTGGCATTATTTCATTTTTAAGCTTTTGATAGAATTTGTCAGTGAAACCATCTGGGTCTGGTGAATTCTTTTTGGGGTGTTTTAAACTTATGGATTCAATTTTCTTAATAATTATAGGACTATTTAGATTAGCTATTCATGTCAGTGAAGTATGCTGTTTGTGCTTTTTGAGGAACTTGTCTGTTTCACCTCAGTTGTCAAATTTATGTAAGTAGAGCTGTCCACCTTATCCTCTTCCCTCCTGACGTCCCCAGGCTTTGTGTCTTCTCTTTTTCTGTGGGTCTTACTAGAAGTTTGTTGATTCTATTAATCTTTTCTAGGAACTAATTCTTTTCTTAGTTATCTTTTCTATTTTCTTTGCCTTTTCTGTTTGTTTTCATTGATTTTGAGTTTTACTCTCCTTGTTCTGGCTTTATTTTCCTCTTGTTTTTCTAGATTATTTCGATGGGAGCTTAGTTTACTGATTGAGATTTTTCCTCTTTTTTAATGTGTGCTTTTAGATTATAACTTTTCCTCTCATTACTGTTCAGCCATGTCTCACGAGTTCTGACATATTTTATTTTCACTCCCGCCTCTTCTTTACCCATGAGCCAATTTGTAGTGTGTTGAATGGATTGACTTTTTTTTTTCTGTTACTAAAGTCTAGATAGTGTGACTATACTGTGATCAGAGCATTCACTCTGTAATATTTCAGTTCATTTAAATTAGTTGACATATGTTGTATAGCTCAAGCTATGGCCTCTCTTGGTGTGTGTCCTCTGGCCCTGGAAATGTGCAGTTGCTACTGATTGGGTGCTATGGAAACATCCGAGCGTGGCGGGTGATGGCACTGTGTAGGCCCTTCGCTGACTTGCTGTCTCATTATTTTATCAGTTGTTGCGAAAGATATGTTGGAGTCTCCAACTATAACTGTGGATTTGAAAACATAACCTATCGCTTCTATCATTGTTTATTTACTTTTTGCCTTCTCTTGTGTGGCGCCTACACAGGAAGGATGTCATGTCTTCCTGGATTGACCCTCCGTCGCTGTGTGACACTGCTGAAACTGTCTTGCTCTGAAGTCAGCAACCTTGCTTTCTTTTCCTTGCCGTGTGGGTGACATAGCTTTCATTCCTTTATTTCTAACCTTCATATTGTTATGTAGGAATGGTGTCCCTACAACAAATGTAAGTTTATTATGGACAGTATATATTGCTAACGGCTTTTAATCTGCTGTGCTGATCTCTATCTTGGAGTTGTATTTAGACAATTTATATTAATGTAATTATTAATCTGTTAGAGCCTTAGTCTGCCATTTATTTATTGTTTTCTGTTGATTTTTCTGTTTCTTCTTCCTGTTTCTTTTTCCTGCCTTCCTCTACATTATTTGAACATTTTTTAGGATTTGATTTTTTTTTAAAATATATTTTATTGATTTTTTTACAGAGGAAGGGAGAGCGATAGAAAGTCAGAAACATCGATGAGATAGAGACATCGATCAGCCGCCTCCTGCACGCCCCACAGTGGAGACGTGCCCGCAAGCAAGGTACATGCCCCCGACCGGAATCTAACCTGGGACCCTTCAGTCCGCAAGCCGACGCTCTATCCACTGAGCCAAACCGGTCTCGGCTAGGATTTGATTTTGCTTAATCTATAGAGGTTCATCGCCTAATTTTTGCTTGCTCTAGTCTTTCCTCTTCTGTGATATCCTAAACCACCTTCTTATCACACTTCCTTTTGCCCACAGAGCTGCCTTTGACCCTTAGCCAGGCCTCCTGGAGGCTCTTCATGCGAACGCTGCTGCTTGCCTTCATTTCTGCGGGATGCTTCCACAGCGGGTCCCATGCAGGCCTTCCTCCAGTTCTGGAAATGGGGGCCGCCTCCATGGCCCCCATGGCTCGGAGGAGAAATCTACTGATATTCACATTACCATCCCTGTACATTTTCTTTGTCTTTAGTTTTCTTCAGTTCCACAATGATGTATCTGATATTGATTTTGAGGGGCTTTTCCTATTTGGGGTTCCCTGAGCTTCTGAAATCTATAGATTTATGTCTTCTGTCCAGTTTGAGATGTGGGTTTTTTTCAAGTACTTTTAGCCCCATCTTCTTTCTCCTCTCCTTCTGCTAGTGACGACACAAATGTTAATCTTTCTCTTTTCTCAATAGCCTGCAATCCCCAGGACAGTCATGTTCTCAAGCCTGGTGCTCTTGCTGTTCAGATCGCCTCTGGTCACTGATTTCCTCTCTTCCCTCCATTCCGCTATTAGGACTCCACAGAGCTTTTTAATTTTATGCTGGTGCTACTGTATCTTTCTGTTCCAAACTTTCCATTTGGTGTTTCTTTTTAACTTTATTTCTTTCTGAGATACGCTATTTTTTCATTTGTTTCAAGCATATTCACAGTTGCTGGTTGAAATGTGTTTGAGATATGTGGCTGCTGGAATGGGCTTTCCATCCACTTCCAGTGCCTTCAGTTCCCACTTTGGAGCCTTGCATTTTCAGGCACTTGGTTAAGAGCTCTGGGTTTTACCTAAACCTTCTTCTGTTTTTGCTGTTTCTTCTGACTCCACTCGGGGGTGGGGTGGGGAAGGGAGGGTTGCCGTCTGGTGACTACCAATAAAGGATGTCCACGTTCTCCTCGTGGCCTCTGTTGGCGTGGAGGTGGTGTCAGGATGTGACTGCAGGCAGGACTGGGAGTCCTGGGCCACATGGTGGTGTGGCACCCTCCCTGCTGGAGGTGGCCCTGTCTCTGCTCTATAGCACCTGTGGGCGGGGTTGCCTGGCCATGGTCTGAGGGACTCCCTCTGTGGGCTCCCCTCCCAGCCTGTGGTAGGAGAACAGGCTCTTTCACGTTCATCCTGCCTATGGTGGGTTGGGCTGGTGTTGTTGGGCTGTGGCCCCGCCAGCTCCATGGCTGGAATGTACCAGAGAGCCAGGACCTCAGCAGCCTTGTTGGGCCCCACTCCCTCTGGCCAGATTTTCTTGGCCTCTGGTTTTGCCTTGTTTTCTCTGTAATATTTGGGGTTTAAATTGTATTCAGCGGGAATAGGGAAAGGATGCCTATTCCATTTTCCAGAGCAGAGGCTGCCCAGGCCTGCCTGCAGGTATGAACATCACTCTGGTAAGCAGTTGGGAGGGAGAGTGGGTGCCCTTTGCTGGGGGAGCACAGGCCACTTCCCTGCTCAAATTGCAGGCCTGACAGTGTGCCTGGCCTTAAGGAAGCACTGAGGAACACAGTGGAGGGTGTTTATTTAGTTCTGAATTAACAGTTGTGATCTCTCTTTTTTCTTTTTCTTTGCCTTTTATCCCATTGCTGTCTTTTAATCACATCAGGATGTTCTTTAATAATTAAAGTTGTAAGCTTCCCTTTATCATACCATGAGCTGTAATTGTATAACTTGATGTGTGGCTCTGGGGAAATGGAGGATTTGCAGGAGAGAAGGTGCCGCGTTAAGTGGTTGAGAAAGACTGTGCCTTTAATGCACACAAAGCCACAGAAGCCCTTGTGGGCAGAACAGTCCGTGGTTGTTGGCGAGGACAGAGGCAACCAGTGTTGGGGGCTCTGCAGGCAGGCCCTTCTGTGTCGGAGAGGACGTGCCCTGCATGTGGGCTGGCCTGGGGTGTGGGGGAGCAGCCTCAGCTCACACATGCTTAGCTCACAGACCCACAACTCACACACAGCTCATGCACACAGCTCATAACACAGCTCACACATGCACAACTCACACACAGCTCACACAGTTCACAAATGTACAGCTCATACATGCATAGCTCACACGTCTCACATACAGCTCATACATAGCTCACAAATGTACAGTTCACACATGCACAGCTCACACACCCAGCTCACACATAGCTCAAAAATGTACAGCTCACACACCCACAGCTCACACACCACAGCTTACATACCCATATCTCACACACGTAAGGCTCTTGGGTTCTCAGTTAGTTCAGTGAACTTTCTCCTGGGGCTCAGTGGAAGGCAGCGAATATCCTGGGCAAAATAGTGTGAGGGAGAGAGGGCCCCTCTCCCTGGAGCTCTGGACCCTGGGAGGGAGCACCAGCTGAGGACAATGGCTGCGCGTGCGCATGCATACACACACACACACACACACACACACACACACACTCACTCACACACACACACACACACACACACACACGCACACTGTTTCATTTGCTCTTACAGCCCTTGTGAGCTCTGCAGGACCTTTGGACAGATGTCAAACCCCAGCCTTGTCACTGCCCGGCTGTGTGATTGGTGGTTAGTCTCCTGGGGCTCAACTTCTCATCTGTAAAGTGGGGACAGTCATTCCTATCTCAAGGCAACTTCCTGACAGCCCCAAATGAGGCCATAGTGCATTTCTTTAGTTATCCTAACAAGTACTCTTGACTTCTATGTGCCCAGTGCTGAATTGGGTGGCCAGCCATCAATGACAGACAAGACCCCCTCATGGAGCCACAGCCAGCAGGAGGCGATAGCAAGTCAGTAAGCATACCCACAGGGGTAATATGAGGGTGCACAGCTGTGGAGAGCAGAGCTCTGGGAGGGAGGCACAGGAGAGCGATGGTCAGCCAGGGGCCCCTGACGAAGCTGCAGGTGAGCAGGGGTCAGCGATGGGATGGGAGGCTCGAAGGGCTTGCAAATGTGAGGGGCAGAAAGAAGCCCAGTGTGGATGGTGTGGAGAGCTGGAGGTAGGGGGGTTGAGGTGAGGTCAGGACGCAGTGCCCATGGGGAAGGTGGGGTGGGGATGTCCTGTGGCCCGTGGGAGAGCCAGGTCCTGCTCCCAGGATATGACAGGGTGCTGTGAGCATAGGACCCCTCCAGTTTCCTGGCCTGTGCCTATGTCAAAGAACGTGTGACTAGCAGGATGGTGGGCTGACAGCCTCTCTTTCCCTGCAGCCTGTGCTCCATAGAGCCCATGGGACAGGAATCTTCCAGGTGGAGGTGACAGTCCCATCGCCATCCTGCCTTCCTGGATGGCCAGGCCATGAAGGATCTGGGAGAGTCCCTGTGGGTCGGCACTTGTTCTGTGGGAGACTCATCTCTATCGGTTACCTGGGAGTACTGTGTGTTACTTTTGTGGGCTGCCGCAGGCAGGCCCCCAGCACCCTCAGCCCTTGACCAGGAACTCCACGGGTTCTCCCACTTGCCTGCCTCTGCTGGTCCAATTGTGACTCCTCGTCCTCTCGTCCTTGGTTTGGCGGGCCTGTGGTGGGCAAAGCAAAGTGTGCCCTGAAAGCCCAGGAGGCCAAATCAAAGATGCCAGAGGCTCCTGGGCAGCTCAGGCCACCTCACGCTGTCCTGGGCATTCCGGCCCACTCCCAGGCGGTGTCCCGCCCACTCCCAGGCGGTGTCCTGCCGCTTGCTCTGGTTTCCCGAGAAGCAGGCTGGCGCGTGCTCCCTGCGGGACACTGTGCCCTGGGCAGAGACTCCTCTCTGCAGTTATTTATTTTAAAATTAGGGTAAAATCACATACCCTAAAATGTACCAGTTTAACCATTGTAAGTGTGTAGTTCAGTGGCATTAAGTAGACTCACATCACATTTATCTCATTATTTCACATTGTAGCTGGGTTCCCATCAAAACCTTCCATTCTGGTTCCAGCTCCTGCGACACCATCCACTTTCTCTCGCCATGAACCTGCCTCTCGAGCCTGGGTTTGAGTGTCTGTCTGCACTCTGTGGCCACGATTTACTCAGCATTGTGTCCTCAAGGTGCACCTGAGCTGTGGCCTGTGCTAATTTCCCCAGATTTAAAGCTGAAGAAGCCCCCTTGTCTGCGGCTCCACATTTCATGGATCCTTTCATCTGCCGATGGGCATGTGGGCTATTGTGGGCAATCTGCTATGAACAGTTTTCTTAGAGACCCTTTCTTTCTTTTTTTAAGTATATTTTATTGCTTTGTTACAGAGAGGAAGGGAGAGGGAGAGAGAGAAACATTGATCAGCTGCCTCCTGCACACCCCCTACTGGGTATGTGCCCGAAACCAAGGTACATGCCCTTGACCAGGATCGAACCTGGGACCCTTCAGTTCACAGGGTGATGCTCTATCCACTGAGCCAAACCAGTTAGGGCTTGGAGACCCTTTCAATCCCCTTAAATAATACCCAGATGTGGACTTGCTGGGTCATGTGACCATTTCATTTTTAACTGTTGGGGGAACTGCTGGACTGTGAGTATAGAGGGACTACATACTTTCACTTTCTCACCAGCAATGCACAGGATTCCAACTTATACACACCATGGCAAACACTGATTCTCTGTTTTGTTTCTTCTTTTTAAATTAATAGTAGCCAAGCTAGCAGGTGTGAAGCCTCTTCAGTTTTTAAGGCAAAGGACAGCCATCCCCTCTTCTGGGAAGTCTTCCCTATGCTTCCTGCCAGCCAGGCACCCATCTTCACCTTCCCTCCATTGTGTTTTTTGCTGTGGGTCTCCCTGGTCTGTGGGTGTGTGGAAGGAACAGGCTGTGAGCACTCAGTGCTTGTCTCCTGTTCTGATCCACAGAGGCCATGGATATCTTTGTGGGTGTATGACAGCACATGAGAGCTTCCATGTGTTGGTACACAGTTGGATGCTGCCTGCCAGGGGTCTCATAGCTGAAAAAACAGAAGCACAGCTTGTTGGAGTTTGGCTGGTACAGGAGTGAGGTATGTAGGTAGATGGGAGTGGGGTATTGCAGGTAGATGGAGTGGGGTATGGAGGTAGATGGAGTAGGGTATGCAGGTAGATGAGTGGGGTATGCAGGTAGATGGTGTGGAGTATGCAGGTAGATGGAGTGGGGTATGCAGGTAGATGGAGTAGGGTATGCAGGTATATGAGTGGGGTATGCAGGTGACAGGAGTGGGATATGGAGGTAGGTGGTGTAGGATATGCAGGTAGATGGAGTGGGGTATGCAGGTAGATGAGTGGGGAATGTGATGAGCTGTTCTATTCGATGTGGGTTCGTGGCAGCCCCTTTATTTCTCACACCTGGATCCGAAGGCTGAAGGCCTTTCACTACGAGTTGTAGCCCTCCCTGTCCCCTGAGGATTCTGAGGGAGAGGGATTCCAGCAATAGGCCAATGCCTACTGAGGGAGGGCAGGTTCAGCCCCAGTCCATTTCTCATGTGGCCTCACAACAGCTGCAGCCTCTCCCCACTCCACATCCTGCCTACTCAGGCAGAGCCCTCTCAGCCCCTAGTGCCCCCTCAGGGCAGAGCCCTGGGTGTCCCCTCAGAGTGGGCAGTTCCCAACCCTGGTTCTTGGAAAGGACTCTGCAGAGAGTACTGTCATGGGAGGAACATCCACCTCACATGCAGCTGGGAGCTGGGCCAGGTGCCACATTGTGGCTCATGTTCCCCAGGTCACTTAGTCGCTCTCAGATGTCCTGGAGCCAAGGTGTGTCTAGCTTTGTGGGCTGCAAGATGAGGTGAGGAGCCTGTATCTTCTGTCTTCCAGAAGTCCCTGGTCTAGAGAAGCAGAAAGGCGGGGCCTCCATTGCCCCCATGTGGGTGGGAGCAGGAGCAGGAGCAGGATGGGGAGGTGCAGGAGCGTGAATTGTGTCTGGGGACTGGCCCTGGGCCTGGCCTGGGAGGGAGCAGAGTTTGGGAGGACAGAGGCTGAGGGCGGGGACAGAGCCATGTGTGTGCAGGCACAACCACAGGCGTGGGGGACCTGCTTGGCAGGAACAGAGGACATGGGAGGGAGGGGGAGGAGGCCAAGAGCAGCCTGGGCAAGGATGAACATTTCCTTGGGGTCGTGTGCAGGGCTGGGTTTGTCCTGCAGGTGCTGGGCAGTCAGATGGAGGTGGAGAGAAACCTACAACCAGCTGGCCTGTCTCTGGGATCTGGCGGCCCACCTCAAAGGGGCCCTTGGTGCCAGCTGGGGACCCCCTTTCTATACCATTCCTTCTCCCGGGTGGATAGTCCACACCGCTCTCCTCATTTCTCCCAATTTCTTCTGTATTATTCTTTGCTGAATTTTTTTTATTTCTTTCGCTTTTAAAACAGTTAATAGACTTTACTTTTTTGGAGCTGTTTTAGGTTTACAGGAAAATTAAGCAGAAAGTACAGAGTTCTGTATTCCCCTTACTCCTTCCTAACTTCCCCTGTTACTGTCTTACATGAGTGGGTGCGTAGGATACCATTGATAAACCAGTATTGGCATGTTGTTATTAACTGAAGTCCAGAACTGAAATTAGGGCTCACTCTTGGTGTTGTACATTCTGTGGATTTGGACAAACATCTAAGGACATGTATGTACTATTATAGTATCATATAGATTTGTTTTTCTGCTCTAATCCTTCCCCCTTGTCCCCCCTCCTACCCCTCCACCCCCCGGTGCTCCACCTAACCATTCCTCCCCGAGCCCCTGCCAACAACTGATCTTTTTACTGTCTTCATAGTTATCCTTTCTGGGGTGTCACGTGGCTGGAATCTGACAGCATGTGGCCTCTTCCAATGGGCTGTCACTCACAGAAGCATTTAATGTTCCTCCAGGCCCTCCAGCACCGGGAAATATTCCATTGTCAGGTGCACTGCTGCGCATTACCCATCCGCCTGCTGGCGGGCATCTTGGTTGCTTCCAGGTTTTGGCGATGTGAATACAGGGTGATGAACACACTAGCCTTGCTGTTAAAATCACTGAGAAACAGGAGCTTTGTGGACAGAGCTGTTCGGCACCCACAGCCATGTCCTGAGGCAGTGTGAACGCTTTGGGCTCTGATAAAGCGTGTGCTCCCCTTGGATTGGGAATCGGTTCCCTGTCACCTAACCGGGTGGAACTCTGCCGCTGTTTGTGCTAGGGCTTTGTGAAGCACATCCTTGGAACCTACTGTACCTGGCCTCTGGGAAGACTGCGGTGTGACGAGCCCTGTCCCAGCAATGCTGAAGATGGCATGTGTGCTCAGGCGAGAGCTGCCTCGGAAGATGTGTCAGCTGGTGCTGCCAGACCCTCTGTGGCACGTATTGGAGACGGTTGCAGTTAAAGCCATCAAGTCGGCTCTGGGTCTGGCTGTCGGCACTGCAAGCCCTGGAGCCTGGACGGACTCAGAAGAAGTTCTGGTGACTGGGAGCTGGAGCTCTCTGGGCTCGCCTTGCTGGCCAGCACAAACAAGCATTGTTCTTGTGCTAATGTCCATGCAGAAGTGCTCAAGGTCCGAAACCAAGATTGCTTCCCACTATGATTTGTCTGAATTCCATCTAGTTGTCTGCCAGCCCTCCCATTCTGACACCTACCCGTCTCTCCATATACATTGCCTGAGGGCCACCAGGAGCTCCCAGTCCACAGGTGGAGCCAGCCCAGCCAGCATTTGTTTCTAGAAGGGTAGGCTACTCACTCCTTCCACATGCATGCATCCCAGATCACAGGCAGCATGTGCATCCTCATGGAGACCTGTGAGATGTAGGCATGGAGATGGAGGCTCCACTCCATCTTCAGGGAGTGGATGATGATTCATTAGGGGGAGGCCCCTAGTTCCAGGACACCAGGACCAGATGGGACAAGGAGAAGGGGAGGCAATTGGGGGTTGGGGGGTGGAGAGGAAGGGGTGCAGTGACGTGCTGGCTGGACTGCAGGAGGCACTCAGACAGTGGCTGTGGTTTGGAATGACTGGATCAGAAGGGTCACATGGAAGGGCTTTAGAGACTGGTGACCAGTGAGGCTCATGCTGCAGGTGACTGGAGGGAGGAGGGGGTCAGTGAAGGGACTGTATGGGAAATGTAGGAAATGGCCTCTGTGGTCCATCTCTAGTGTGGTCAGCTATTGATGGACACAGCTTTTGAATTTCCCCATGGCAAACAGAATGGAGGGAGGCGGGAAGAGGGTGTAGGAACAAAGAACTGTGTGTGTGGGCCAGCATCAAGGTGGGAACCCCAGAGGCACCTGCCTCGGCTAGATGGGGAGGTTGGGGCAACTGGAAAAGGCCTCAGCCCAATTTGTTTAAATGGCCCCATGGGAGCTAGCAAGACCTGGGCGACATATGAGGAAACAGGGGACCCCATAGTGCTCAGCCAGTGGGAGCCTGGAGGAGGGACTGATAAACAGGCTGTAATCGCTGCCCCAGGTGCCTGCACAACCGGCTGGATGCCCGCTCTCAGGAGCATAGTGAAAATCTTGTTCTTACCATACTTCTGTCTCAGAGTCCATTATTTGAATTTGGACAAGTGAGCTTTCTCACAGGAGTGCTGTGGTCTGGCCTATTGATCAGTTTTGGAGAAGGAATTGGAGAAGTCAGGCTAGAGGTCAGGAGGGCATTTATGGACTCAAATCATTCATTCATTCATTCATTCATTCATTTTCAACAATCACACTAATATTCAGTCATTCACTCCTTCTCTCTGTCATTCACATATCCCTACTCGCCCCATCACTTACTCCTGTCTTCCTTCATTTCATTCCTGCTCAAATGTCATGGAGTCTCTGTGAGGAGCTGAGTGGGATTTCAGACCCCCCCCATCATGCCCCTCCCTCAGGGCTCTGGGGCTGGGAGGAGTGACTCCTCTGCTGTCTTTGGAAGGTTGAACTGCTGAGCTCTCTGGTCCTCAAAGCTATGTGGATCTCCAAGCCTAAAGGAAAACAGTGGATGGAGATTGATAATGCTCCATAGATGTGAACGTGGTTTCCTGGCCACTTCCTTTTGGAAGCGTGGAGTGCCCACAGCTGACAGGAAGGAGAGTGGGCCTTGTCTCCCACAGATCACCAGCCTCGCCCCACTTTGCACACCGCCCTGGGTGCTGGCCATCCTGCTGATGGGGCCCCTTCCTCCCCACCTCGCTTTGGACAGGTCTGAGCCTGCTCTGAGAGTTGGGGCCCAGTGAGGCAGTGCTACTTGGATGGTGCCCACACTGTGACCTGCAGGCTGCTGGGGGCTTGGAGGGTCCCTGGCCACTCCTGGAGGAAGCTGCACCTCCACTTCCATCCATGGCAGGACGCCCTCTCTTCTCCTTGGGTCATTCCCACTGAAGGCAAGAAGCAGTATCATTAGCAAACTCTGCCCCAAGTTGCATGGCCACATCTCAGGAGACCCACCATGCTCTGTTGTGGGCAGAGTGGGCACCAGAGGCACCCATGAAGCTGGCAGCGGCTCCTGTGGCATTGGCAACCTCTCCCTGGTGGGAGGTTGCTCCCTCTACTGGGAGGAAGGGAAGACTCGCTGGGAGTTCTGCTGCTCAGATCTGAATGAATTGGCCGCCAAGGGTCCCTCTGATGGAGAGCGGGCTACAATATGAAATTACATATTAGCCTGCTTAGAGTTTACATAGTCTGTTTGCTAATCATTTTATTCAGAACTTATTCCACTTGATATATCTGGGGCTGTTAATGCATCCTCCTAAATCCTTTAACAATCAGAGATTTTCCATTACTAATAAGGCACTGACAGAATATATAGAGGAGCTGCTGCTCTCTATTTCTTATTCTCAAGACTCACAAAGCCATGTCTGGATAAATGGGGAAAGTCCTGTCCTTACGATGTTTCCAAATATTGTGGTTTGGCATTGGATTATTTTCCTTAGTAATTTGGAACTTGGGTTCCCTTTTATAAGTGTTGCTTTTAATTACCTACACAATTTGAAAAGCATATCTATTTCCTGAAACATGCTTGTTTTCTTTTCTCAATAGAGTAAGAAAGAGGGGGAGAGACTAGCCATCGATTCTTCTGGATGGGTGAGGAAATGCCTGTTACCTAGCCTGAGGGAAAGACAATGATTGGCCTTACAGATGGCCACACAGTGTCTTGTCCAGGAGTCTTCTTTTAGCAACATAGATGCTACAAATCTCAGAAGTTTCTCCTGGCATCTGGCCTCAGGGATACATCTAATTCACCCTTTCCATCTGGTCTGAGCCTTTATGGATTTTTTGGAGAGCAGTTGCGTGAGGCCTGGACTGTTGCCCAGTTCTGTATCACACTTGGAAGTCTCACAGAAGAAGCTTACCTTGCTGCTCCTGCATGGATCCCTCCATAGCTCTCTCCTGCCCAGAACCGGGCCCATTCCTTCGCTCCACAGATCCCCCAGCCCTTCCTCTGCCACCTGCTCTGGGTCCATGATCCCGCCCTCTCTGCTATGAGCACCTGGGACCCTGCGGGTCCTCGCTCTCCTTTCCTGGCCTTGGAAGGCCCTTCCACCGTCTCTTCCCAAATGGGGATGGACCTGAGACTGGACATGTGCCCTGACCAGGAATCAAACCTGCACCTTTCCATGCACAGGATGATGCTCCAGCCAGGATCTACGGCTTTCTTTTGTCGCTGCTCTGGGGTTCTGACCAAGCTGACGAGGACATCCCATGGTTCCCTGTGGAGAGAAGGGAGCTCAGGCCTTTGGGGATTTCCTGCCCTGCTCTAGTCCAGGCACCGAGGGGGTGAGGAGTCGGGGAGGGGCTTCTGGGCTGTGGAGCAGGTGGATGGGTCTGAGCAAGGGCTCTGGAGGCAGTACCCCACCCTCTGGCCAGTCAGCATGTGGAGTAAATATGATGAGTTGTGCCCAAGACCCCCTGGGCTACGCTGGGGGAGCTGCCTCAGTGCGGGGTGGCTCTGGAAGGAGACGATCAGGAGGTAGGCTTGGATAAAGGTTGTGGCCCACACAGCCCAGCTCTGCCCCTGCCCGGCTCACCTTGGGGTTTCTGCTGCTCCCTGGCATGCTGGCAAGACACTCCCGGCCCGGAGTTCTCTTCTGAGCCTGGTGCCTAGGACTGCTCTGGCCAGCCCGGCCAAGAGGGACTCGAACTCCTACAAATACTCTCAAGCTCCGAGGGGAAATAATGAGGAGGTATGACAGAGTGCGTGAGCAGAAATAAAACGCAGGCCTTCCGGGGGTCTGTAGCTGGACCCTGACATGACCCAGAGATGGTCTCGTGCTCCAGGGCTGGGTGCTGACATGACCCAGCAGCTCCTGCTGGGCTCCCAGGCTCCCGTCACCTGCTCCCCGCTTTGGTAGGCAGAAAGTCCTTCCCAGGTATCCCTGCCTCTCCGTGGTCATGGGCAGGTGGCCTCACTCCCTTCACACCCCACCCCCTGGGTTTTCTGGGTTTGTTTTCTGCACCAGCAACAATTATCCCTCCCTCAGACTCAGCGGAGGCCTAGAGGTGGTCACTGCCACCAGGGTGTGAGGACAGGCTGGGCTCCCTTGCCCCTGTAGCCTCCCAGGCACTGATCTTTCTGACGAAGCTTCTTGTCTGTTCAGAATGTCTCTCAGGGAGGGAGTGTTCTCAGCAGCCTGGCATGTGGTCTGGGGAACCCCCACCCCCATCTTGGGGCCTGCTTAGAATTCTGCTCCCATTTGGGATTTGCATCCTTCCCAGCGGGCCCTCCCCAGGGTGCAGTGCAGGTTGGCTGCTAATCTGCACTCATTAGGGATCCACGTGCAGAGTGCATAAGTCTGGTCCTGTGCCCCACCTGGTCTGCCATTCCCCAGGAAATGGTCAGGTCAAATCAAGCTAGAGGCAGCAGGACTGCAGACCAGCCTGGAGCTTAGGGCTGTGGCCTGGAGGCGGACTTGCCACAGCTGAGTGTTGGGGGTGTGGGTACAGGAGAGTGCGACTGTGAGGGAGTTTGCCCCTGGCCCATACACAGCAGCTGCCTGGCAGCTGGAGGTCATGGGGCAGGCGCAGGACACCCAGGCGGGGCACGCTTTACTGGAGGCTTGCTTGCATCGGGTTAGTGGCCCACCTTCCTAGAATGAGGTGCCCTGGGTGACCCCTTGGAGTAGGCTGCCTCTCTTAAGAGGGTCATGGGGAGCCTGTGTCTTGAAGCTGTGTGGGATGGCATTAGAAGGTGCCTCCTTTACCTTTACAGAAACTATGGTCCATCCAGCAGTGTAACCTCCTCTCAAGTATACATTGCGGACCAGTAGTTTATTGCTAGCTTCACCCAGTAGCCAGATGAGTTTCTATCGAAAGAGTACACAAACCATTTTACATAAATGTTAAAAGCATGCTTTAAAATTAATACCCATTGCATTTTAAAGTTACTTATTACATATTCCTACAAGCTACTATCTTTTTAAAGTATGATACTTTGTAAAACACTGTAATATGAAGCGAGACTTCTCGTGATCCGTCCACAATGTGTTAACATGTTGGGGGGCAGTGCTCCTTCCTGGCTGACAGTGTGTATGGGCTCTCTTGGGTGGGGGGTACGCAGAGCAGTGATCTGAGCCCTCAGCACAGCAGTGAGGTTTTCTGTCTTTCTGCTGGCCTGTCAGCTTTCGGTTTTCTGTGTCTATTTAGATCTCTGTGTTTATAAAACTTTATTCTCCCTCCTAACTTCACAAGTTTATAGTAAACTCGAGGAAGTGACATGGTATGTTGGAAACAGACTGGCTGTGACTCAGCCTTCACCAGAGGTGGGTGGAGTCTCACCTTTGTCATTTGGTACCTTGTGACCCCTCAGAGCCTGGGTTTTCTACTTGAGGATGGTGCCTTGTTCTGCACCTCATAGGTTTACTGAAGAGAGTCTGTGAGATGGTGATGGGAATGTCTTCACATGGCCGGGAGTTACGCTTTTCCCTCTCCTGCCTGCTCAGGCCCAGGCCTGCTTCCCGGACATAGCCCTGTCACAGGGAAGGGTTCCCGGGTGGCCTAGTGGGGAGCCTCCAGGAGGTGCAAGAAGTAGGAGAGAGCTCAGGCTTGACCAGGCTGAGTCCTGGCGTGGGAATAGGGCCACAAAGGGGTGTTGCTCAAGGGGTCGGCCTCTGCCCCCTTAGTGACTCACTGGCAGCAGCCTGGGAAGAGAGCCTCCGGGCATTTCTGGGTAGAGCGGAGCCTGAGGCGGTGGCGGCAGCAAGAGATCTGGGCACGGAACCAGTAGCAGCTGCAAACCTCCTGCCTGTTCTGAGACTTCTTATCCCGACTATATCAACTGTTAGTGTAAGTCCAGTTCGTTGGAGGAAGTTTTACCTGCTTCCTGAATACCTGATGCTTAAATGCTATCTGGGGCATGAGGGATGTGTATCGATTTCCTGGCCTTTTGGGGTGCAACACACTCACCTTGTCCCTGGGTACTGTGCTCCATCTCCATGCCCAGGAGCCATGGGCATGCCAACGTGCTAGGCAGCCCAGGTGCCAGACTCAATTTTTTCTGCTCCTGACCTGGGATCAGTTCAAATGAAGAAGCTTTAATTGGCCAGCCCTCCTATGGGTGCCTTGGGGCCGCAGGATCACATTTGCTGAAGTGTATTGACACCTTCCCCTCGCTCCCTCGGGACGCCTCAGTGTGCATCCTCTCACTCAGGATCTGGAAGCGATGGGCGCAGGGCCATCCCGCAGGCTTCATTAGCTGCTCAGAGCCGCAGGGTGTGAGGCCTCGGGGGAATCATTGATCCTGGAGTCGCAGGAGGAGGGTGATTGACAGGCCAGCCTGGCTGGCGGCTCTGCAGCATGGGCTGATGGGCAGGAGTGACAGTACCTGTGAAACCTAGGCTCTGCCGCCTATGGGGATGCCTGTGCCTGGGCTGCCGGGGCCTGGGCAGTGGCTCAGGTTGTCTGCTGTTTGAGCCCTTTGCTGCCCAAACACATCCTCCTGGGCAGGGGTGGCCCCGTGGTAAGAAGGTGCTCACTCAGCTCCCAGGGAAGGGGCATGGTTTTGCCCTCAGCTCTGCTCCTAGTCATGGAGTGTCCTGCTGTCGCCTCCTTTAAATCATTCCCTATCAGTGTAACCCGCTGCGGCACACAGCTGGTTAGAAAGTCTGAACACATATTAGCTTCTCAGGTATTAGTAATGAGTCGTTATTGCTGTTGGATTTTAATTCTCAGTTTGGGTCTGAACTCGTGGTGTGTGGTCCCTGTGGGCCCCTCTTTGGACAGGAGCCTTCCATGGAGCAGCCTGGGGTGAAAACCTCTTCTTCCAGCCTCACCGGTAGTAGCCTGGCCTCCTGCCGTGTGTGGGAACTGCATGTCCTCATATTGCTCTCCCTGTCTAATCTGTCTTTCCAGAATGCCCTGTTGATTAGAAAATGCCTGTCGGCTACGCTTCTATTTGAGAAAACATCCTGCGTGGCTTCTCTGGATTCCAGAATGTAAAACGTGGAGGGGCTGGGCTCACAGGGGGGCTCTGTGCAGAGGCGGCTGCTAGTGGGGACCACCTCCAGGCTGTGGTCTCATGAACAATCTCTTACTCTGAAGCCCTCGCACCTGGGCACGGGGGTTGGGGTGGGAGGGAAGCTGCGGGGAGGATAGTCCTGGGTGACTGACTGGTGCTGTGGATCAGAGTCCTTCATCTTCTGTAGAAATGCTGCAACTTCGGAGGGCGGCCACATGGTGGCCCAGGAGGCTGAGCTGCGCCTGGCCACTCCTGCCTCACCAAATGAGGCCCAGACAGCCCCCTGGAGCCAGTTTAGCCTGTAGAGGCCTGGCTCAGCGCCAGGTGGTAGATATGGGGGATCTCATCTCTAGGAAGATGGTTGGACAAGTAGACACACTGGGCCCAGGGCAGGGGAGCCCATGCGACACGAGTCCCATTTGGGCAGCGCTGAGGCAGGACTGAGCTCTGCCGGGACTGAGCTGCCAGGATGGAGAGCAGGTCAGGGTGGAGAGCTGGTCAAGGGGGCACAGCAGATGGTGGCCTGGGCGGGAGCCCTGAGAGCTGGATTTGAGTGGCCATGGAGCCTGTGAGAACGCAGCTGCAGCAGGGGGTGCCATGCCCCCCACTACCCCCCACTCCTCCTCAGCTCTGAGTCAGGTCTGGGTGGGGCTTAGAAGGTGCCTTTCTAACAAATTTCTGGGGACACTGTCGCTGGGGGAGGAGCATACCTGCAGCACACTGAGGCCAGCCAGGGGCTAGGGCACCCAGGGTCCCTGGCGGGCTGAGAAGCTCTTGCCCCAGAGAAGAGAACAGCTGCTGCCAGTGCAACCGTGGGAAGGTGGGATGAGTGCTCCTTGTATTCATTTGGTCTGGAAAGACTGGGAGTCTGGATTTTATTTTTTAAATATCCTTATTTTCACAGTGCTGCATGGGCCTGAGAAACACACCTGGCAGTAAGTTCTTAGGGAACTTTCTTTCAATCCCGAATAGGGATTTGTAGGTGGCAGAGGCAGAGGGTTTTCTGTGCGTAGGTGCCTGGAGAGGGGCGTGCTCAACCTCTGACTGAAACTGGCATGGCTGCCCTTGGAGGGGGGGTGGGGAGGAGCTGGAGGCGAAGGGGGACAGTCAGGAAAGAGCCCTCTGACCTTGTGGGATGTTTAGACTTGTCCTCTGACACTAGGATGATTGGCTTTGCCTGCTGACCTCAGTGTCTCTGTGTCGAGGGACAGGACCATTTGGTCCCCACTGCACCTGGCCCTGGCTGGTGGCCACACTGGGGACCCAGAGCTCTGTTGCCAGACCCCTGCCCAGGTGAGCTTCCCATCAAGGCCAGTTTCCAGGAGGGGCCTCTCTCTGAAGTAGGGCCTTTCGCCCATCTTCTTAGGAGGAGCCTGTAGTGCAGAACAGGTGTCTGGGCCAGACAGATGGACTCTGTCTTGCCCACGTTGCTGGCTGTGTGACTGCAGATTACAGAGCTTCCTCATACCTGGTTCCTTGTCTATAAAGCAGGGAAACACCTAGGACCACTAATGGAGTTATCTTATACTAGGGGCCCAGTGCCTGATTTTGTACACCTTGAAAGGGACTGTGGGCTGCCAGGGGCAGTTCTCGGCCCATCCTCCACGCTCTTTGCTGGAAGCCTGGTTCCCACCCCTGCCACCGCCGCGTCTACTGCCACTCCTCGGAGCAATTGGAGTCAGTACCAGCAATGGGTGCAAGTGGTAGCTGTTAGCCCTGATCATCCCTCAGGAGCAGGGGGAGATGGAGAAGCCCTGAGGGATGATTGGGGCCAGCAACCGCCGTTTACACTCACTGACAGTGCCGAGCAATCGGGCCAGTGCCAGGCACTGGCAGCAGGTGCAAGTGGCAGCTCCAGCTCTGGCAGTGGGTATAAGCAGGGCTGGCACTGGTAGCAGGTGCGAGCGCTGGGTGGGACTGTGGCATGCAGGAGCAAAGAATTTTCAGTTATCACCAGAGGCTCACCCCAATGACAGTGACTGGTGCCCAGCCTTGGTCTGGCACCCCTGCTCCCCTGCTATACCATCCCACTGCAATCGATGCGCACCATGTTCCATATTCTGCTGCCTGCTGCTGGTGTCCACCATGTTCCGTGCATGCCCCAGGTGCTCAGTGCATGTCATAGTGACTGGTTGTTCAGTTTCACCATTTGTTCTATTTGCATATTAGGGATACACACACACACACACACACACACACACACACACACATATATATATATATATATATATATATATATATATACACACACACACACACACACACATACACATGTACACACACACACACCAGAGGCTCAATGCATGAATTTGTGCATGGGTGGGGTCTGACTGGCCTGATGCTGATTGGGATGGATTGGGGCTAGGCAGTCGGGAGGAGGAGACTGGAAAGTTGACCATCCAGCCCACCCTGATTGGGGCCCAATCAGGGCTGGGCTGGCCAGGAGGCAGGGTCCATGGGTGATTGGCCAGTGGGCCCTGACCCTGACTGGGGTGGGAGGGCCCAGCCATGGGGAGGGACTGTGAGTAGTGGGCTGGCTGGACCTGCTCTCAATTGGTGTGTGTGTGGGGCGATCAGAGGTGGAGCTAGCTGGGTGGAGAGGCTGGGGTCAATCAGGTGGTGGGGCTGATTGGGGTGGGGCCAGCCATGGGGAGAGGTGATGGGCAGTGTGCCAGCTGGTCCTGCCTTCAAATTGGATCAGAGGGGCTGATTGGGGGCCAGTGGCTGGGGGAGGGGCTGTGGCTGGTTGGCTGGCCATCCCGGTCCCCAATTAGTATGTGGGGACCGCAGGCCTATTGAGGTTTTCCGTGTCAATTGGGGGCGGGTCCAGCCATGGAGAGGGTTTGCAGGAGATTGGCCAGCCAGCCCTGCCCCCTGTTGGGGTAGTGGAGGGCATTCAGGGGTGGGGCTGGCCAGGGGGACGGGCCACGGGTAGTTGGCTGGTCAGCCCTGCCCCTGATCAGAGTGAGGGGGCCGATCAGGGGTGGAGTTGGGTGGGGGGAGGAGCAGTGGGACAATTGGGGTGGTGAGGACCAATCGGGGTCAGGCCCACAGGTGGTTGGTTCGTCAGCCAGCCCTGTCCCTAACTGGGGTGGTGGGGGCCCATTGGGGGTGGAGCAGCTGGGGGGAGCAGCTATAGGAGGTTGGATGGCTGACCCTGCACCCTATTGAGGTAGAGGGGGCGATCGGGGGTGGGGATGACTGGGAGGAGGGACCGCCAGAAGTTGGCTGCAGGCCCCACCCAGATTGGGCCAATTCACTGGCCACAGTGGGTATCAGAGTGACAAGTCATTCTGATCATAACAGTGTTCTGGTTGCTGGCTTTTTATATATCCTATCTAATAAAGATAAAATATGCAAATTGACCATCACTTTTGAAAAGATGGTGGTGTCCACAGCCAATAAAGAGGGAATATGCAAATTGACATGACAAAGATGGTGGTGGCCAGGCTGGAACACTGCCCCAGCTGCTCCAGGCCTGGGTGTGTCCAGGGTGTGGTGGGACACTTGCTAGGAGGGGGTGGTGGGAGGTGAAGGGAGCTACAGGAGGGCGGCAAGGCTGGAGCAAGGCAGAAGGTGGCTCCGACTGGAGCAAAGGTGGAAGACGGCAACCAGAGCAAAGGCCCAGGTTCTGGTGAGAAGCCTGTGCTGGCAGCCAGTGGAAGGAAGGCCTATTCTTGCCTGCACCTTCATGCATCAGGCCTCTAGTATAGATAATAAAAGCCTAATATGCAAATTGTTTGACTAGGAGTTCAACTGGAAGTTCAGCTGCTCGTTATGATGTGTGCTGACCTTCAGGTGGGCATTGGTGATCCAGTGCTGGCAGCAGGCAGCAGTGGAGGTGCTTCCAGCACCAATGGGCCCCGGTGAGAGCGGGACCATGATGGGATAGTGGAGCAGGTGAGTGGGCTGTGCCAGGCCAAGGCGGGTGTGAGCGGGGGCCCAATCATCCTGCTGATCTCCCTGCAGATGGTGAATGGTGGCATGGGGTAGGGCGACTACCCAGCTCCCAGATGCTGATGGAGCTGGGCAGGGGACCTGACCCCATCAATTGCCCCGCATATGGTGACCAGCAGCCAGCAGACCCTGATCACCTGACTGAGGCTGGGTCCAGGACTGGGACAGGGAACTGGGGTGGGTGGTGGTGACTAACCTCCTGTGGTGCCCAGAAAGGGGGCTGCGACCTTTCACTGGCTACTTGGGGACAGGGATGATGGGGATGGAGGTGTAGTGATAATGTGGGGTGTCCTCCGAGCTTGCTCTTACTCTCTGTGCTACTCTCCCCTGAGGTGCCAGGGCTCACATGCCAGGGAAGCCCCTGCGTTCAGGTGCTAGGTTCCTGCGAGGAATTTGCCCCACACCTATGTGGCCTCTCCTGGGTGAGCGGGGCCGCAGCTGCTGGGACTGCAGGGGCTGGTCGGGCTCCCCATGGGTTTGTGCAAGAGCTAGTCTGCGAGGTGGCCGGGGGAGAATGTGTTGTCTGCCCAGCTTCTGTGCAGTACCACTGGGTGGCCCAGAGGCCCATGCTGTACCCTGGCCAATGGCATCCAGCCATGCATCTCTGCATGGGGACTTAGGAATCAGATGGAGGGGTGTGTGTGGGGGTCTGGACGCCCAGGTGCTGCCTGGGGCCGAGAGCTGGGATCTGTCCTGTCATGCCAGATGCTTGTACTTTTTTTAAAAAAACATATTTTATTGATTTTTTACAGAGAGGAAGGGAGAGGAATAAAGAGTTAGAAACATCGATGAGAAACATAGAAACGTCGATGAGAGAGAAACATCGATTCAGCTGCCTCCTGCACACTCCCTACTGGGATGTGCCTGCAACCAGGTGCCTGCCCTTGACTGGAATTGAACCTGGGACCCTTCAGTCCGCAGGCCGACACTCTATCCACTCAGCCAAACTGGTTAGGGCAACACTTGTGCTTTGATTGCTGACCATGCCTAGGGACTGCACCCATGCACTGATTTCGTGCATTGGGCCTCTAGTCCTATATAATAAAGCCTAATATGCAAATTGACTGAACAGTGGAACAACCAGTTACTATGACATGCACTGACCCCCAGGGGGCAGACACAGGAGCTGTCCCTCACCCTACAGGTCCCAGGCTGGGCAAGGTGGATGTCAGCAGGGTCCCCTGATCACCCTACCTATTGCCCCACAGATTGGCCCTGGTCACCTGCCTGGCCTAGGGACCCTACCCTTGCATGAATTTCATGCACTGGGCCTCTAGTTTATATATATAAAAGACTAATATGCAAGTGTCCCTCTGCCTGTCTAACCAGTCGCTATGACATTCACTGACCACTAGGGGGCAGACACTCAACTCAGGAACTGCTGAGCTGCAGTGACTTGGCAACAGTGGTTCTCTGGTGACACACCCCAAAACCAGAGTGGAGGGAGCCTGATTCCTCATGGGGCCACGTGATTCCACCTTCGGCTGTGGGTTATGTTGTTGCTGGGGCACTGTTGCCACGAATCTGGTTTACTGCACACTTGCGTTTGTGTTCCACACCCTTTATGAGAGCAACTTTGCAGAGTGCCTTCTCGCACTCTGGGATCCCTTGGAGGATGTTGGAAAACCAGTTTCAGCCTGATTCTTGCAGGCCAGGCCAAGGGACCCCACCTGCCAGAGGGACCCTGCTCACTCTGCAGATGCCCTTTGAGCCACAGTGCCACCCAGGTGTGGCCGGCCAGGTACGGTTGGCTCCAGGGTGTGTCTGGCTCATCTCACCTACTCCTGCCTTTCGGGGGCTGTTCACATAAATGCTGGGATTCTGAGCAGTTTGTAGAGGGTGCTTCTGGCATTTTCCTAGTGGGGAGACCCACTGTCAGGGGAAGTCACCTTGAAGTTGAACATATAAACTCTGAGGGATGTAGATAAAAGATCAGATGTCTATTTGTGCCATTGGATTTATTAACTTAGTTACATATCTATATTTACACTCACATGTTATCTAAAACTATATATACATTTAGGAATCCTGGTCTCTTCCCTCTGGCACTTCAGAGCCGTGTTATTAAAAGCCTTCCAGGCCCCTGGGAGCAGCGCTCTGTGCCTGCCCTCCCTCCCCCTCTCCCACCTGCCCCCACCTGCCACGCCTGCAGCAGCCCTGACCTGGTTCCCAGGAGCTTCTATCACAGCTGTTTGGATCCAGCACTTTGTGGATCTGGGCAAAATGCTGTCACTGGAGATTTTATCCCAAGCCACCCACACTCATTTGCATAACATTAGGAGCCTGTGGTGTGTTTTTTAGTCATTTATACCCTAGACTTCATGCTCTCCACTGTGTAACAACTCATGGTCTCTCTCTCTCTCTCTCTCTCTCTCTCTCTCTCTCTCTCTCTCTCTTTCTCTCTCTCCCTCCCTCCCTCCCTAAATATATTTTATTGATTTCAGAAAGAGAGATAGAAAAATCAATGATGAGAGAATCACTGATCGGCTGCCTGCCGCACGCTCCCTACTGGGGACCAAGCCCACAACCCAGGCATATGTCCTTGACCAGAATCGAACCTGGGTCCCTTCAGTCCGCAGGCCGGAGTTCTGTCCACTGAGTCAAACCAGCTAGGGGTGGTCACTCTTTTTATTAGCAATTTGTAAAACACTTGTTTAGAACAACACCTGGGCTTGCAATTCTAAGGTCATACTCAGGAATAATTATGAAATAGGACTAAGTATCTTTGCTTCCTTTTTAATGATTTCATCAGGCAACCTCTGATAAGCATCTGAAACTGCATTGAGTGAGGTCTTCCCAGGCTAATGTCTTTTCCCCAAATGGTGCTTTTTGGTTAAAATAAATGAGGAAACTGCCCTGTAATAGAAGATGCCAGCAGGAGTTTGAACACACACCCCCTCTCTCTTTTTTGGAAGGGTGGTTTCACAGAAAACCAGTGTCTTTTACTTGGTGATAAAGGTTGACATCCACTGCGTCTCTGTTGAATTGAGTGAGGGTAAGGGCCTGAGGAGTTTATATGCTTGACTTGTAGGTGGGGCCCAGGAAGCCAACTCTTCCGAGTGTCCACGCCCACCTTCCCGTCTCCCTGTTTACCAGGGGGCCAGCAGGTCCTCTTTGCCTGCCTCTCTCACCTGGGATGTCAGGCCCTGAATCGGGGCCCGGCATTGTCCTCAAAGTAGGGCTGGAACCTGGGCTGGTCCTGCCGCCTCTGCCTGCTGGTCTCAGGCCACACCTGCCTTCACCACCTGTTCCTCCAGTTGGTCATGATCCTTTATCAAAGGGCTGTGCACCTGTGGCTCCCTCCGCTGCACGCCCCGGGTCCTGCCCTCACTCACTTCTACATCCACCTTGGGTCCCTTCTTCAGGGAGGCGCCGCCCTTGATGGGGGCAGTCCCCTCCTCTTTTTGTGCACAGCCAGGCTCAGATGGTACAAGCTTCTGCAGGGTTCTCACGACTCCACTGGGGTTCTGCAAGGGCCACGGCCAAGCCTGCTCATCAGTGTCCCCGGAGTTCAGAGATAGTAGCACTCTGCCTTGCGCTGAGTGAATTTCTCTCCAAATTCCACCGCACCCAGGGCTGGGGCCATGCTCCAGCCAGGAGGAAGGCACACATTGCACCCTGAGGCTCTGTGCCACCTGAGCCGAGGCTGTCTTTGCACAGCAGACAGGCCCCAAGTCCCAGGGGCTCCTGACTGCTGCATGGTTTGCAAGCTCTTGGCAGTAGCAGCCAGGCCACCTTATGCAAGGCAACAGCCAAACTGCCTTCATAAGTTACAGCCTCTGCTACAGAATCCCCCATGTGGAAACTATGAGGGTGATGCGGGGGCTCAGTCTCCTCCTGGGTTTGCTGCCTTATGATGCTGGGGCTGAAGCGGCCTCATTTCCTTGGTGTCCACTCAGGCCCCACCTTCCGCTCTGGCTCTGTTAACTACGTGCTCAGCAAGCTGGTTTGTGGAGGTGCGTTTGGGGATGAGGAATATAGGGTAGGAATAAGCAGCTCCTAGGAGTTCTGATTTCTGGAGTTCAGGTCTGGGACCCAAGATGAGTGCATGTAGGGCCGGGTTGGTAGCAAGATGAGAGTTCCCTGAAGGGTCACTCTTCTTGTTCTTATTATGTCCAGTGCAGGCGGACACAGGAGCACTTCTCTGGGGGCCCAGGAGACCTTCACTCTACCCCTGTCTTTGCTTTTGTATAGTCTGACCTTGGACATTCATTTGGGTCACCTGGTCTTTGTGTCATTATCTATGCAACCAGGGTGGGGTTAGAGGTAGAGGTGGGGTTAATGCCTTCCAGGCCTGTTTCCAGCAGAGGAAGGTCGAGGGCCTGGGTTTATGGAGGACTCCAGGATAGCTCAAGTGGAGGGCAGCCCCCTGGGTGTGCTGAGATGTTTCTGGAAGGTGAAGTCGCCTGCTCTGATTCCAGCCCCAAGGCTGTGGGCTGTTCCTTAGGAGCCCAGGCTGTGGATGGTCATAGTGGCATGGGCTGACCTAGTGGCATATCACAGGCAGGCCCTGAAATAGCAGCTGACGTTCCTGCAATTCTTCAGGCTGGGAGTCCTTTGTCCGGATGGGAGTTTGTTGTCTTCTTGAAAGCCTGCTACTGTCTTGCAGACAGCTGCTTTCTCCTGTGCATTCTCACAGCACAGAGGGAGGGTGAGAGGGTGAGTGAGCTTTGGTGTTTCTTCTTAAAAGGCCACTAACCTCACCAGACCAGGTGCCTGCCCTCTGGACCTCAGATCATGCTGATTACTTCTCAAAGGCCCCATCTCCACATGCCAGCATATTAGGGCATAGTGTCTCAACATATGGATTTGGGGGGACACAGTCCATATGTAGCAACAATGGTCCTTACCTGTATCTGTTACCTGTTGCCACAATAAGGCAGTGAACCAAACCATTCCCGAACATAGCAGTTTAAAACAACCATGCATTGTTTTTCACGAAAAGTTAACTGAGTGGTTCTATTGATCTGGGCCCAGTTTGGCTCACCTTGGGTGGGCTCACTCATGTCTGATTAGCAGGGGGAGGGAGGGGGCCAGGGGGGCATCTCTCTTGGTCTGGTGGCCTTGGCTGGGAGGGCTCTTCTCCATGTGGCCTCTCGCTTCACAGGCCAGCCCAGACTTGCTCTCAGGAAGCAGCCCGGCTCCAAGATGAGTGCACATGGGGCCGAGGCTTAGCCCTGGCACATCATCACTTCCACTGCACTTATTTGGCCAAAGAAAGTCACGCTATCTGCCCAAATCCTGGGGGTGAAATACAGAACTAGCTCTTAGTGCAGTGCTCTCGGCCCAGAGCACAGATATAGGGAAGGAGTGGGGAAGTGGGGGAAGTGAGACCATTTTTACCAGGGCTCTCAACGCCACCTCAGAGCCTCCCTGGTAGACTCAAGTAAAAATGGTTCACAGGGACTCTGACAGCCTTCTTCAGGATCTCTCTCTGCCAGTTCCCCACCCCGCATTGGCTTTTCAGGAGACAGATGAGGCCCCTCTGCCTCTCATGAGCTATGCTGACTCCTCTCAGTCTTCATCCATGCTTTCGCCTATCTGCAATGAAGCCATTTTCAGGCGTCATCAGAGTTATGTGGCTTCTTGGTGCTTGACCGAGCTTCATGGGTTAGGTTCCTGTGATTTTATCCTTATTACAGGGATATCTTTGGCGGAAGGTCTGTTTGTAAAACTTGAAAAAGCTGAGCTACTGTGTGTGTGTGTGTGTGTGTGTGTGTGTGTGTGTGTGTGAAAGAAAGAGAGAGAGAGAGAGAGAGAGAGAGAGAGAGAGAGAGAGAGAGAGA
>JAAGEH010000021.1:10604263-10665250 GCA_011751065.1 Lasiurus cinereus
AATCTTTCTGCTATAATTTCACAGTCTGTTTGATGCTTTATGATTTTTGTCCTCCTGAGAATTATCAGTCTACTCCCTTTCTGTGCTCCTGATTCTATTATATTCACCAGTTTATTCTGTTGATCAGATTTTTAATTCACTTAATTTTTAGATTCACTTGTTGACAGATGTGTATTTGTTGTTCATAATTTTTTGTCTTTTACCTTTTTCTTCTTCCTCTTCTTAAAGGGTACCTTTCATCATTTCATATAATACTGGTTTGGAGTTGATGAACTCCTTTAGCTTTTTCTTCTCTGTGAAGGTCTTTATCTGCCCTTCAATTCTGAATGATAGCTTTGCTGGATAGATTATTCTTGGTTGTAGGTTCTTGTTGTTCATCACCTTGAATATTTCTTGCCACTCCCGTCTGGCCTGCATCGTTTCTGTTGAGAAATCAGCTGACAGTCGTATGGGTGCTCCCTTGTAGGTAATAAACTGTTTTTCTCTTGCTGCTTTTAATATTCTCTCTTTCTCTTTTGCTCTTGGCATTTTAATTATGATGTGTCTTGGTGTAGTCCTCTTTGGGTTCCTTTTCTTTGGGGTTCTGTGTGCTTCCTCGACTTGTAAGTCTATTTCTTTTACCAGATGTGGGAAGTTTTCAGTCATTATTTCTTTAAACAGGTTTTCAGTATCTTGCTCTCTCTCTTCTTCTGGCACCCCCACAATTCTGATGTTGGTACCCTTGAAGCTGTCCCAGAGGCTCCTTACATTATCTTCACATTTTTGGATTCTTTTCTCTTCTTGCTTTTCCAGTTGAATGTTTTCTGCTTCTTTATATTTCAAATTTTTGACTTGATCCTTGCCTTTCTCTAGTCTGCTGTTAGTACTCTGCATAATAGTTTTCATTTCAGTCAGTGTATTTATCATCTTCTCTTGGGTCTTGATAAATTTATCCATCTTTTCTAGCATATTCTTGCAAAACCTTATAAGCATGGTTTTGAACTCTATATCCAGTTGTTTTTTTTCCTCCATTTCTTTTGCTTGTAATCCCTTCCCTTGTCTCGGCATTTTCACTGTGCCGGGGAAACTTCTGTGCTGGATTCAGCCCAAGAAGCCTCTGCTGAGCTTGGGAGGGGTGGAGTCTCAGGGCTTAAGGGACCGCCTTGCCTTCCAGTCGGCCCCGCCCTCCACGGCCCCTGAGTCTCACGTGACTGGGTAATGGCTGGAGCGGTCCTTGTGCGCTCGCGCACCCGCAGCGCCTCCAACCGCTGCCTCTCCGGCTCCCCTGCGAACCAGGACCACACGAGTCTAGGTCCCCAGGGTTTCGCCCAAAACAGGGGCCCAGTGGACTCAGAAGTGGCACAGTTCGGAGGGTCTGTCTCCCGCCCACTCGCGATAGCCAGCGGCACAATCAGCAATCCGTCCTCCGCGTGGTGCCGTGCGCGACCAGACCTCCGATCCTTTGCAACTCCCCTAAATTTCCGAGCACTTCTCCCTTTTCACAGTCCAAACTCCCCCCGTATGAGTTTCGGCTGGATCTGGGGTTTAGTGTCGTAAGATAAGGGGTTCAATGCCGTTGGGAGTCTCCGTTTCCCTCCCGCCAGAGAAAGCCAGCCAGGTACTCCGGCACCCGCTCTCTCAGCGCGCTCGTCTCCATACCTCAGCTCTTTGCAGCTCCTCTGGGTCTCCGTGAGCCCCTCTCTTTCCCTCTAGTTGTAGAACTTCCACTCAGGCAGCTTTCCTGTGGTTCTGGATGATGTCCGTTCTGTCTTTTAGTTGTAGTTTTGAAATTGTTGTGCGAGGCAGCAGTATAGGTGTTTACCTATGCCGCCATCTTGGATTCTCCCCAATCTGTACTTCTTAATCCCCTCAACTTTTTTACCCAGTCCCCCAAACCTCCCTCCCCTCTGGCAACTAGAAGTCTGTTCTTTGCATCTATGAGTTTGTTTCTATTTTGTCTGTTCACTTATAGGTTCCACTTGTAAATAAAATCATATGATGTTTGTCTTTACCTAACTTCTTTCACTTAGCATAATACCTCCTAGGTTCATCCATGTTGTTGCAAATAGTAAGATTTTATCCCTTTTTATGGCTGAGCAATTTGGGTACTGGGCTGTTTCCAGATATTGGCTATTGTAAATAACACTGCAGTAAACATAGGAGCATATATATTTTTTCAATTTAATGCTTCGGATTTCTGTGGATATATTTCCAGCAGTAGAATTGGTGGGTCATAAGCCAATTCCATCTTTGATTATTTGAGGAACCTCCACATTGTTTGTCATTGTGGCTACACTGATCTGCCTTCCCACCAGCAGTGCACAAGGCTTATCTTTTTCTCCGCATCCTCACCAGCACTTTTTGTTGATTTATTATTTTTTTTTAAGTTTTCTTTTTTTTAAATATATTTTTATTGATTTCAGAGAGGAAGAGAGAGGAAGCAAGAGATAGAAACATCAATGATGAGAGAGAATCATTAATTGGCTGCCTCCTGCACGCCCCATACTGGGGATCGAGCCTACAACCTGGGCATGTGCCCTTGACTGGAATTGAACCTGGGACCCTTCAGTCCCCAGACCAGGCAGGGCTGTTTGTTGATTCATTGATGATTGCCATTCTGACAGGTGTGAGGTGATATCTCATGGTGGTTTTAATTTGCATTTCTCTGATGATTAGTGACATTGAGCATCTTTCCATACATTCATTGGCCTTTTGTATGTCCTCTTTGGGGAAGTGTCTATTCAGGTCCTTTGCCCATTTGTTAATTGGATTGTTTAGGGATTTTTGGTGTTGAGTTTTATAAATTCTTCATAACTTTTGGATAGAACTCCTTAATGGATTATCATTGTTGAATATGTTCTTGCATGAGTTGGTTGTCTTCTTGTTTTATGTTTTCTTTTTAACCATTATTGTTGAAAGTATTATAGATCCTCCCTTCCCTCCCCCCTGTTTTCCTCCTTGTATCCCACTCCTGTCCCTCTCCAGGCTTTCCCTACACAATTGTTTATCCATGGGATATGCATATATGTTTATAAGTTTTTTAAATCTCTTCCTGTCCACTCACCCCCACCTTCCCTCTAAAATAGATCACTCTGTTGCTTGTTTCAATGTCTCTGAATCTGTTTTGTTTGTCAGTTTATTTTGATCATTAGATTCCACATATGAGTGAGACCATGTGGTACTTGCTTTTTATCATGCATTTAGCATGATACTCCCCAGGTCTCTCCATGCTGTCTCAAAGGGTAAGAGAGCCTTCTTCTTTACTGCTGCATAGTATTCCATGGTGTAAATGTACCATTGCTCTTTTATCCACTCATCTACTGGTGGGCACTTGGGCAGTTTCCAGATCTTAGCTGTTGTTAATTGTGCTGCTATGAACATAGTGGTGGCTATGTCCTTTCTGATCAGTGTTTCTGAGTTCTTGGGATATATTCCTGCAAGTGGGATCACTGGGTCAAATGGAATTTTTTGAAGAAACTCCATACTGTTTTCCATAATGGCTGCACCAGTCTGCATTCCCACCAGCAGTGCACGAGGGTTCCTTTTGCTCCACATCCTTACTAGCACTTGTGTTTGTTGATTCATTGGTGGAAGCCATTGTGACAGATGTGAGGGTAGTATCTTATTGTCATTTTAATTTCAATCACTCTGATAATTAGATAATAATCCCTTAATGGATGTATCTTGTTTAATATGTTCTTCCATTCAGTAGGTTGTCTTTTTGTTTTATTTATGTTTTGTTTTACTTTTTAGGTTGATGTAGTCCATTTGTTTATTTACCAGTATTTTTTTCACCTTTGTCTGAGGAGATATATCAGTAAAACATTACTGGATTTTTATGGTTTCAAATCTAACATTTAAGTCTCCAGTCCATTTTGATTTTATTCTTGTGTATGATGTAAGAAGGCAGTCTTATTTCATTTTATTTGCATTTATCTGTCCAGTTTTTCCAAAATCATTTAATGACTAGGCTATCTTTAGTCCATTGTATGTGTTTTGCCACCATTGTTAACTATCCTATCTAATAAAGAGGGATTATGCTAATTGACCACACCTCACAAAGATGGTGGTACCCACAGCCACAAGATGTCGGTGCCCAATCCCCTCAGCCCTCTTTATCCAGCTAGAGTCCCTCAATCCCTTCAGCCCTGCAGGGGAAGGCAGTTGGGGGCAATTGACCTGGCGAGGGAGGGCTGCTGGAGGTGATTGGGCTGGTAGGAGAGGGCAATTGGGGGTGATCATGCTGGCAGGGGAGCAGTTAGGCGTCAATCAGACAGGCAGGGGAGTGGTTAGGGGATGATCAGGCTGGCAGGCAGAGTGGCTAGGGGAAATAAGGCAGGCTGGCAGGAGAGTGGTTGGGAGCCAGCAGTCCAGGATTGTGAGAGGGATCCCAGATTGGAGAACATGCAGGCTGGGCTGAAGGACACCATTCTTCCACATGGAAAATTTTGTGCACTGGGCCTCTAGTTAACTATAAAGGCATGGGTTTATTTCTGGGCTCTCTGTTCTGTTACATTAATCTATATATCTGTTTTTATGCCAATGCTATAATGTTTTTATTACTATGGCCTTGTAGTATAGTTTGATATCAGATAGTGTGATACTTCCAACTTTGTTCTTCTTCCTCAAGATTGTTGTGATTATTCAGTTATTGTTTTTTTTTGTGTGTGTTTCTGTATGAATTTTTTGATTAGAGAAATATTGATGGGAGAGAGACACATTGACTGTTTGCCTTCTGCAATTGCCCTGATTGGGGCTGGGGAATGAATATGCAAGGAAGGTACATATCCTTGATGAAGAATCAAACCCATGACACTTAGGTATGGGAGTTGATGTTCTAACCATCGAGCAAACTGGCCAGGGTTAGTATGGACATGATGTTAATTCTTCCTATCCATGAGAACAGTATATGCTTCCATTAATTTTATCTTCTTTAATGTATTTCTTCGATGTCTTATAATTTTCTGAGTATAGGTCTTTTACCTCCTTGGTTAAGTTTATTCCTAGGTATTTTATTTTTTATGCAATTGTAAATAGGATTGTTTTCTTCATTTCTCTTTCTGATAGCTCACTATTGGTGTATAAAAATGCAACCAATTCTGAATATTTATTTTGTATCCTGCTACTTTACTGAAGTTATTTATCAGTTCTAGTGTTTTTTTTTTTTTTTTTGTGTGTGTGTGTGTGTGTAATATTTAGGGTTTTCTATGTATGTTATCATGTCATCTGCTGATAATGACAGTTTTACTTCTTTCTAATTTGGATGCCTTTTTTTTCTTCTTTTTGTCTGATTGCTGTGACTAGGACTCTCTAGTACTAATAAGAGATTGCTGTCACAGGATAGCTATGTGCATAGTGGAGGTGGGGCCTGGCACCACTTCTTGGGGTGAGGCCTGGGGGTCCTGTGGCTTTGTGTGGCATGGAGGAGGCTGATCCCAATGGAGAAAATGGGTCATGGCAGGGGAGGGCATATCAGGCTGGCAGGGGAGCATTAGGCATCAATCAGGCCAGCAGGGGAACAGTCAGTGGGCAGACAGAAGTGGTTAGGGGTAGTCAGGCAGGCAGGCAGGTGAGCAGTTAGGAGCCAGCAGTCCTGGATTGTGAGGGGATGGATGTTTGACTGCTGTTTCAGGCCTGATACCACAGGGATCTGCCCTAAACCAGCAGTTGTACATCCCCTGAGGGGTCACAGATTGGAGAGAGTGTAGGCCAGGCTGAGGAACACTCCCTTCATCCCTCCGTGCATGAATTTCATGCACTGGGCCTCTAACGTGGTAATGTGCAAATTGTCCAGGATGCCATAACATCACAGCCGCTCAGGAGGGGGCTGTGCATGAGGTGAGAAGGAGGGGACTGCATGGGAGGTGAGGCAAGCCACGGATGCTGTGGCGGCTTCAGTAGGCCTGGAGCAGAAATAGGGGGCCTGCCAGCTGTCGTGGGCCTAAGCTGTCAGGAAATCCCCAGAGGACTCCTGGACTGTGAGAGGGGGCAGGCAGGGCTGAGGGACCCTGCACCACAGTGCACAAATTTTGTGCACCGGGCCTCTAGTCCTATATAATCATAATATGCAAATTGACTGAATGGTGGAATGATTGGTCGCTATGGTGTGCTCTGACAACCAAGGAGCAGATGCTTAATGTAGAAGCTTCTCCCTCGAGGTCAGTGTGCTCCCACAGAGGAGCACCACTCAGCTAAAAGCTCTGAGCCAGGCTCACAGCTGGAGAGCATAGCGACAGTGGCAGGAGCCTTTTCTGCCTCTGTGGCAGCACTAAGGATGTCTGAATAATGGCTTAAAAGCAGGTTTAAGCTGTCAGTCGGACATCCCCCAAGGGCTCCTGGACCGCGAGAGGGTGCAGACTGGGCTGAGAGACACCCTCCACTCCCCACCATCCTGTGCACGAATAAGAGTGGTAAAAATGGACACCCTGTCTTATTCCTGATCTTAAGGGAAACACTTGTAGTTTTTCACCCATTGAGTGTGATGTTGGCTGTAGGTTTGTCATATATGGCCTTTATTATGTCAAGGTATGATTGCTCTATTCCCATGTTACTGAGAGTTTTTATCACAAACTAGAGGACAGTGCACGAAATTTGTATATGGGTAGGGTCCCTAGCAGCTGCCAGCTGTCTGCTGGGGGGCCTTCCTTCTCCTGGCTGCCTGCTGCTGCCGCCAGCCCTGCCTCCTGGTTGAACTCCCAGTCAAGGGAATAATTTTCATATTAGGCTTTTATTATATAGGATGGGCAATGGATTTTGTCATGCTTTTTTCTGCATTTACTGATGTAATCTAATCATATGATTTTTATTCTTTATTTCATTTATGTGGTGTATCAGATTGATTGATTTGCAATATTGAACCAAACTTGAATTAGGAATAAATCTCTCTTGATTATGGTGTGTAATCAAACTTTATTTTTTAAAAAATTTTTCTATTGTTTAAAGTATTACAAATAGTAGTACATGTGATTTCTTTTTTTTCCATTGACCTTCCCCCAGCCTCTCTTACCCCCCAGCACATGCCCTCAACTCCCTACCCCCCAGTGTCTTATATCCATTAGTTGTGCTTATATGCATGCATACAAATCCTTCAGTTGCTCTCTTACTGCCCTCCCCCCAAACACTCCCCAGACGTTTCGCTGTAATTTGACTGTCTGTTCGATGCTTCTCTGCCTCTGTATCTATCTTTTTATTCATCAGGTTATAATGTTCTTTATTACCCATAAATGAGTGAGATCATGTGGTATTTTTCTTTCATTGCCTGGCTTATTTCACTTAGCTAATGCTTTTCAATTCCATCCATGCTGCTGCAAATGGTAAGAATTCCTTCTTTTTTATAGCAGTACTGGTGTCCCAGTGCATGAAATTCATGCACATTAAAAGGGGATTGATTAGAGGAAATAATTTAATATTGCTATTTGCCCTTTCTCTATAATAGAAGTTTCAGATATGAAAGAAAATTAGTAAAATGTATAATGAAAATCTTCTTCCTGTTAGAGTTTGGGGTGCACCATGGGACCCAGAGTCAAGTCCCTACCTACTCATATGTGCCTCAAAATTGTGTGAGACCCAGACTTGGCCAGTCCCACCCTTGACAAGCCCTGCTGGACAGGGGACGTAGCTTCAGGTCCCCTGTCCCGGTGTTAGGATGGGAGTTGTGGCTTGAGACCCCCCAGCCCATCCCAGGGCGGGGAGGTGGAGGGCGCGTGCCCCTGTCAAGCCCTGCTGGGTTGGTGGCATGGCCTGAGGTCCTCCATCAAGCCCTACCAGGCAGGGGATGCACAGCCTCAGGTTCCCCAGCCCAGCACTGAAAGGGGGATACAGCCTCAGGTCCCCCATCAAGCCCTACCAGTAGGGGGTGCAGCCTCAGGTCCCCCGTCAAGCCCTGCTAGGTGAGTGGGTATGGCCTGAGTTCCCCCGACCCAGTACTGGAGGTATACCTTAAAGTCCCCTGTACCTTAAAGACCCAAAGCTCCATTGGGTGGGAGGCATGGCCTGAGGTCCCCTATCAAGCCCCACTGGGTGAGGGGCATGGCCTGAGATCCCATGTCAAGCCCAGCCAGGCAGGGGGGCACAGACTCAGGTCTCCTGGCCCAGTGCTGGGGCAGGGGGCATGGCCTGAGGTTCCCCCTCAAGCTCCACTGGGTGGGGTTATAGTGTGAGGTTGCGTGGCCTGGTGCTGGGGTGGGGGGCATGGCCTAAAGTCTCCTGTCAAGCCCTACCTGGTGGGGGGGCACAGCCTGAGTTCCCCCAGTCCAGCAATGGGGGTGCACCTTGACGTCCCCTGTCAAGCCACGCTGAGTGGGGGGCACAGCCTGAGGTTCCTTGTCAAGCCCAGCCAGGCAGGGGGGGAAAGTCTCAGTTCCCCTGGCCTACTGCTGGATTGGGGGATGTGGCCTAAGGTTCCCCATCAAACCCCGCCAGGTGGTGGATACAGTCTGAAGTCCCCTGTCAAGCCCCATGGAGGCGGGGAAGGGCGTAGCCTCAGATACCTGCTGATTGCTCCTTATGGGAACTTGGCCTCACTTGTGGATGCAGCCATATTTGTAATGAAGTGATGGTCAATTAGCATATTCCCTCTTTTTCTAAACCACTCACCTGCTGATGGGCATTTAGGCTGTTTCCAATAATTAGCTATTGTGAATTGTGCTGTTAAGAACATACGAGTGCATATATCCTTTCTTTTTTTTTATTTTTTAATTTTTTAAATTAAATATTTATTATTCAGATTATTACATTTGTTTCTCTTTTTTCCCCTCCATAGCACCCCTCCACCCAGCTCCCACCCCTCCCTCTGCCCTTAACTCCCTCCCATTGATCTCATCCATAGGTGTATGATTTTTGTCCAGTCTCTCCCTGTACACCCCTTTTCCCCTGAGAATTATCAGTCCATTCCCTTTCTGTGCTCCTGATTCTATTATATTCACCAGTTTATTCTGTTCCTCAAATTTTTAATTCACTAATTTTTAGATTCACTTATTGATAGATATGTATTTGTTGTTCATAATTTTTTGTCTTTTACCGTTTTCTTCTTCCTCTTCTAAAAGAGTACCTTTCAGCATTTCATATAGTACTGGTTTGGAGTTGATGAACTCCTTTAGCTTTTTCTTCTCTGTGAAGCTCTTTATCTGCCCTTCAATTCTGAATGTTAGCTTTGCTGGATAGATTATTCTTGGTTGTAGGTTCTTGCTGTTCATCACGTTGAATATTTTTTGCCACTCTCGTCTGGCCTGCATCGTTCCTGTTGAGAAATCAGCTGACAGTCATATGGGTGCTCCCTTGTAGGTAATAAACTGTTTTTCTCTTGCTGCTTTTAATATTCTCTCTTTGTCTTTTGCTCTTGGTATTTTAATTATGATGTGTCTTGGTGTGGTCCTCTTTGGATTCCTTTTATATGGGGTGCTGTGTGCTTCCTGGACTTGTAAATCTATTTCTTTTACCAGATGTGGGAAGTTTTCAGTCATTATTTCTTTAAGTAGGTTTTCAGTATCTTGCTCTCTCTCTTCTTCTGGCACCCCCACAATTCTGATGTTGGTACGCTTGAAGCTGTCCCAGAGTCTCCTTACATTATGTTCACATTTTTGGATTCTTTTCTCTTCTTGCTTTTCCAGTTGAGTGTTTTCTGCTTCTTTATATTTCAAATTTTTGACTTGATTCTTGCCTTTCTCTAATCTGCTGTTAGGACTCTGTATAATATTTTTTATTTCAGTCAGTGTATGTTTAATTTCTAGTTGGTCCTTTATCATCTTTAGTTGGACCTTTACCATCTCTAGTTGGCTCTTTTGCATCTCTAGTTGGTCCTTTTTCATCTCCTTTTGAGACTTGATAAATTTATCCATCTTTTCTAGCATATTCTTGAAGAACCTTATAAGCGTGGTTTTGAACTCTATATCCAGTCTTTTTTTTCCCTCCATTTCTTTTGTTTGTGATCCCTTCCCTTGTCTGGGCATTTTCACTATGCCGGGGAAACTTCTGTGTGGAATTCAGCCTTATGATACCAGACGCAAAGCTGCAGAAGCCTCTATTGAGCTTGGGAGGGGTGGAGTCTCAGGCCTTAAGGGACCGCCTTGCCTTCCAGTCGGCCCCGCCCTCCGCGGCCCCTGAGTCTCACGTGACAGGGTAATGGCTGGAGTGCTCCTTGTGCGCGCGCCCTCAGTGCCTCTAGACCGCTGACTTTCCAGTTCCCCTGCGTGCCAGGACCACAGGAGTCTAGGTCTCCAGGGTTTCGCCCAAAATAGGGGCCCAGTGGACTCAGAAGTGGCACAGTTGGGAGGGTCTGTCTCCCGCCCACTCGCGAAAGCCTGCGGCACAATCAGCAATCTGTCCTTCACGCAGCACCGTGCGCGACCAGACCTCCGATCTTTTGTGACTCCCCTAAATTTCCATGCACCTCTCCCTTTTCACAGTCCAAACTCACCCCGTATGAGTTTCGGCTGGGTCTGGGGTTTAGTGTCATAAGATAAGGGGTTCAATGCTGTTGGGAGTCTCCGTTTCCCTCCCGCCAGAGAAAGCCAGCCAGGTACTCAGGCACCCGCTCTCTCAGCGCGCGCTTCTCCGTACCTCAGCTTTTTGCAGCTCCTCTGGGTTTCTGTGAGCCCCTCTCTTTCCTTCTAGTTGTAGAACTTACACTCGGCCAGCTTTCCTGTCGTTCTGGATGATGTTTGTTCTGTCTTTTAGTTGTAGTTTTGAAATTGTTGTTTGCGGCAGCAGTGTAGGTGTTTACCTATGCCGCCATCTTGGATTCTCCGCATATATCCTTTCTGATTGATGTTTCTGTTTTCTTGGGATATATTCCTAGAAGTGGGATTACTGGGTCAAATGGCAGTTCCATTTTTAAATTTTTGAGGAAACAAAATACTGTTCTCCACAGTGGCTGCACCAATCTGCATTCCCACCAGCAGTGCAGGAGGGTTTCTTTTTTCTGCATCCTCTCCAGCACCTGTCATTTGTTGATTTGTTGATGATAGCCATTCTGACATGTACCAGGTGGTATCTCATTGTCATTTTGATTTGCATCTCGTGGATGATTAATGACTTTGAGCATGTTTTCATATGTCTCTTGGCTTTCTGAATCTCCTGTTTCAAACAGTGTTTATTTAGATCCGTTGTCCATTTTTTGATTGGGTTGTTTATCTTTCTTTTGTTAAGTTATATGAGTTCCTTGTAAATTTTGGAGATGAAACCCTTATCAGAGATAATATTGGAAAATATATTCTCCCATGCAGTGGGCTTTCTTGTTGTTTTGTTGATGGTTTCTTTTGTTGTACAGAAGCTTTTTATTTTGATGTAGTCCTGTTTGTTTATTTTCTTCTTAGTCTCTCTTGCCCTAGGATCTGTGTCTGTAAAGGTATTGCTATGACAAATATCTGTTATTTTGCTGTCTATAGAATCTTGTAGGATTTTAATGGTTTCCCATCTGACATTCAAATCCTTTAGCCATTTTGAGTTTGTTTTTGTGTATGTGTAAGTTGGTGATCTAGTTTCATATTTTTGGCATCTCTCTGATCAAATTTCCCAGCACCTTTTATTAAAGAGGCTGTTTGGATTCCATTGTATGCTCTTGCCTCCTTCATCAAATATTAATTGAGTATAATGGCTTGGATCAATTTCTGGGTTCTCTATTCTGTTCCATTGGTTTATCTGTTCTTGTACCAATACCAGGCAGTTTTGAGAACTGTGGCTTGGTAATATAGCTTGATGTCAGGTATTGTGATCCTGCCAACTTTATTCTCCTTCCTCAGGATTGCTGTGGCTATTCGAGGTCTTTTTTTATTCCAGATGAATCTTTGTAGACTTTGTTCTAGATCTTTGAAATATGCCATTGTTATTTTAATGGATATTGAATTGAATCTATATATTGCTTTAGGTACTATGGACATTTTAATGATGTTGATTCTACCAATCTGTGATAGTATGTTCTTCCATTTATTTATGTTTTCCTCTCTCTCTTTTTTCAGTGTCCTGTAGTTTTCCGAGTACAGGTCTTCTACATTCTTAGTTAAGTTTATTCCTAGGCATCTTAATTTTTTTTGATGCAATGGTAAATGGGATTATTATTATTTTTTTTCATTTCTCTTTCTGTGAGTTCATTGTTGGTGTAATTAAAGGCCATAGATTTCTGGGTGTTAATTTTGTATCCCAATACATTGACAAATTCATTTATTAGGTCTAGTAGTTTTTTGATGGAGTCTTTGTATAGTATCATGTCATCTGGGAATAAGGACAGTTTTATTTCTTCTTTTCCAATTTGGATGCCTTTTATTTCTTCTTGTCTAATTGCTATGGTTTGTACTTCTAGTACTATGTTCAACAAAAGTGGTGAAAGTGGGAAGCCTTATCTTGTTCCTGTTCTTAGGGGAAATGAGTTTAGTTTTTACCCATTGAATATGTTGGCTGTAGGTTTGTCATATAGGGCTTTTATTATGTTGAGGTATGATCCCTCTATTCCCACTTTGCTGAGAGTTTTTATCAAGAAAGAGTGTTGGATTTTGTCAAGTTCTTTTGGTGCATCACTTGATATGATTATGTGATTTTTGTCTTGGGTTGTTTATGTGATGTATCACATTTATTGATTTGTGGATATTGTACCATCCTTGCATCCCTGGTATAAATTCCACTTGGTCATAGTGTATGATGTTTCTATAAAGTATTGCTGAATCCAATTTGCTAGAATTTTGTTGAGGATTTTAACATCTTTGTTCATCAAGGATATTGACATGTAGTTCTTTTGTGGTGTCTTTATCTGGTTTTGGGATTAGGGTAATGCTGGCTTCATAGAAAGATCTTGGAAGTGTGCCTTCCTCTTGAACAGCAGTTCTCAACCTGTGGGTCGCAAACAGCTAGCAGGGTCTCCTAAGACCATCAGAAAACACAGATATTTACATTAAGATTCATAACAGTAGCAAATTACAGTTATGAAGTAGCGACAAAAATAATTTTATGGTTGGGGATCACCACAACATAAAAAACTGTATTAAAGGGTTGCAGCATTAGGAAGGTTGAGAACCACTGTTCTTAAATTTTTTGAAATAGTCTGAGGAGGATAGGTTTTAATTCTTTGAATGCATGGTAGAACTCCCCTGTAAAGCCATCTGAACCAGGACTTTTTGCCGGAAGATTTTTGATTGCTGTTTCAATTGATTTGGTAATTATAGGCCTATTCAGGTTTTTTTTTTATTCTTCTTGGTTGAATTTTGGGAACTTGTATTTTTCTAGGAATATGTTCATTTCATCTAGGTTGCCCATTTTGTTGGAATAGAGTTATTCATAGTATTTTTTTTCATAATCGTTTGTATTTCTGTGGGATCAGTTGTTATTTCACCTCTTTTATTTCTGATTTTGTTTATTTGGGGCCTCTCTCTTTGTTTCTTGGTGAGCCTGGCTAGAGGTTTATCAACCTTGTTTAGCCTTTCAAGGAACAGGCTCTTATGTATTGCTGTTTTTTTTTTTTATGTGTGTTTGTTTTTTTGGTCTCTATTTCATTTATCTTTGTTCTGATCTTTATTATTGCCTTCCTTCTGCTTTTGCTGGGCTTCTCTTGTTGTTCTCTTTCTAACCCTTTGAGTTGTAGGGTTAGGTAATTTATTACTAATATTTATTGTTTTTTTGCTGTAGGTTTGTAGAGCTATGAACTTCCCTTTCAAGACTGTTTTCATTGTGTCCCATAGATTTTGGCTTGTTATGTTTTCATTGTTGTTTGTTGCCATGATGCTTTTTATTTCTTCTTTGATCTCTTTGGCAACCCCGTCATTTTTTAATAGCATGCTATTTAGTCTCCAAATTGTTCTTATTGTAGTTTATTTTTAGTTTCATGCTATTGTGATTTGAAAAGATGCTTGATATGATTTCTATCTTTATGAATTTAAAGAGACTTTGCCTGTGACCTAATATATGGTCTATCTTTGAAAATGACCCATGTGCACTTGAGAAGAATGTATATTTTGTGGCTTTGGGGTGAAATGTTCTGAAGATGTCAATTAATTCCATCTGATCTAGTGAGTCATTTAGGACTGATGTTTCTTCCCTGATTTTTTGTTTAGAGGATTTATCCAGTGGTGATAGTGGGGTGTTAAAGTCCCCTACTATGACTGTCTTGCTGTAAATCTCTCCCTTAATGTCCTCCAGAAGTTTTTTTTATGCATTTGGGTGCTTCTGTATTGAGTGCATATATGTTTACTAGAGTTATTTCTTCTTATTGGATTTCTCCATTTAATATTATGAAGTAGCCTTCCTTATCTCTTATTATATCCTTCACTTTGAGATCTAATTTGTCAGATATAAGTATTGATATCCCAGCTTTTTTTCTTCATTTCCATTCACCTGAAAAACCTTTTTCCATCCCTTCACCATCACTCTGTTTGAGTCCTTTTTTTCTGAGATGGGTTTCCTGTAGACAGCTGATATATGGATCATGTTTTCTTATCCACTCAGCTAACCTTTGTCTTTTAATTGGGGCATTTAATCCATTTACATTTGAAGTTATTATTTGTAAGTACTTGTTTGTTGCCATTTTTATTCTTTATGCTATGTTCCTTCTTCACTTACTATTTTTTCTTTCTACAGTAGACCCTTTAGCATATCTTGCA
Source organism: Lasiurus cinereus (assembly GCA_011751065.1). NCBI lineage: Eukaryota > Metazoa > Chordata > Mammalia > Chiroptera > Vespertilionidae > Lasiurus > Lasiurus cinereus. The sequence goes on from JAAGEH010000021.1 coordinate 10,618,825, forward strand.
TTGCTGCTTTGGTGGTAATAAACTCCCTTAGTCCTTTTTTGCCTGTGATGCTCCTGATTTCACCCTCAATTTTGATTGATAACCTTGCTGGGTACAGTATTCTTGAATTCAGACCCTTCCTTTGAATGACTATATATTTCATTCCATTCCCTTCTGGCCTGATGTGTTTCTGTTGAGAAACCAGTCACTAGTCAGATGGGGGATTTTTTGTAGGTAACTTTCTCTCTCTCTCTGGCTGCTTTTAAGATTCTTACTTTGTTGTAGGTGTTTATTAATTGAATTATAATGTGCCTTGGCATTGGTCTTTTGGTGTTCATTTTGTATGGGACTCTTGGGTTTGTATGAGTTTTTTCTTCCCTGTACCAGGGAAGTTTTCTGTCATTATTTCTTCAAACAGCTTTTCTATTCCTTTCTCAGTTTCTTCTCTTCTGGAACTCCTATTATGCAGATGTTGTTTTGTTTTGTGTTATCCCAAAGTTCCCTTAGGCCAGTGGTCAGCAAACTCATTAGTCAGCAGAGCCAAATATCAACAGTACAATGATTGAAATTTCTTTTGAGAGCCCAATTTTTTAAACTTAAACTTCTTCTAATGCCACTTCTTCAAAATAGACTCGCCCAGGCCATGGTATTTTGTGGAAGCGCCACACTCAAGGGGCCAAAGAGCTACATGTGGCTCATGAGCTGCAGTTTGCTGACCACTGCCTTAGGCTCTTCTCCTGTTTTTCTTTTTTCTTTTTTATTAATTTTTTTTTTTTTTTAACGAGATACTACTCTGCCTTGGTATTTTTTTCTACCTAGTCTTCTAGTTCACTGATGTAGTCCTCTGCTTCTTCTAGTCTAATATTGATGCTTTCTCTTGAGTTCTTTATAGCAGCAATGTCATTTTTCATTTCTACTTGGTTCTTCTTAATTTCCTCTTGCTTTTTACACATATTGTTGAATTTGTATTTCATTCTTTTCAGCAACCTTATGACCATTTCTCTGAATTCTTCTATGACATATTGCTCGCTTTCATTTAGTTTACTTCCATTTCTGGTGAGGCCTGCTTTTCTTTCATATGTGGGCTATTTCTTTATCTCCCCATGATCTTTCTTCTTTGGTTATCTGGCTATGTACTTCTCTCTCTCCTTTTCCTAGGTGAAATCTGACCTTTTCGTGAGAAGGTGCAGAGCTCATCCGAGTCTGCATATTCGTGGCTTGAGGTCTGGTGTTCCTGGGTTTGCAGCTGGTCCCTGGGTGTTGTTGTAGATTTCCAGGATGTATAGGTAATCAATCTTTTTTAATGGCATTTGAATTTTAGTTCATAGGAAAACATGCTCCAATGCAAATTTATAAAGGATTTTCTCTTATTTCTATAAGTACTTCTTGGTTCCACTTTAGACATTTAAATCTAAGATCCATATAGAATTGTTCTTGTTGTTTAGTCTCAATACAATTTATTGAAAAATTTATTTTTCTAGTGGATTTGCAGTGCCACCTTTATCACATAGGAGAATTCTGTATATATTTGAAACTATTTCTAGACTTTTTAGTTTTTTTTCATTGATCTTTCCTATGATATTTCATATGTTTGCAGCATAATTTTTAAATTACTGACTTTTTCTCATGTATATTTTAAAATATATTTTATTGATTTTTTTTACAGAGAGGAAGGAAGAGGGATAGAGAGTTAGAAACATTGATGAGAGAGAAACATCAATCACCTGCCTCCTGCACGGCCCCCACTGGGGATGTGCCTGCAACCAAGGTACGTGTCCTTGACTGGAATTGAACCTGGGACCTTTCAGTCCACAGGCCGATGCTCTATCCACTGAGCCAAGCCCGTTTCGGCTCTCATGTATATTTTAATACCTGGTATACTTAGGTCTCCCTGGACTCCTACTACTATTCCATTAAGTTTTTTCTAGCTATTCTTGTTTGTTTTTCCTTCAGAACCATAAAATTGGCCTGTGTAGTGCCAGAAAAATAGCCTATTGACATTTAGCTGGGATTGCTCTAAATTTATAAATTAACAGAAGGAGAATCCCATGTTTGCTATGCTGACTTATATTCAGGAAAATGGTATGTCTTTCCATGTTTTTAAAGCCTCTTCTGCATTCATTGGTACTATTTGAAGACTTTCTTCACATACCAATAGATTTATTCATTTTTAATTCAGTTCATTCCTAGATGTTTTATTTTCTATCTCAGTTTGTGATTTTTTCTTTCTACATTGTTCAAACTAGTCAATTTTTATATAAATGAGGACGAATGAGCATTGAAGGTTGATTTTTGTTTTGCTATGTTACTAATTCTCTCCTTTTAGTTCACAAGAGGTAGACCAGTGTGTTTTTCTTGTTTCTCAGAATCCCTAGAGAAGGGCAGTAGGTTCTCACATTTCCTGCCTGCCCATGATTAGATAAATGTTCAACATGCATAAAGCTGTTTAAGTAATTAAATACCAAGTGCCCTTTGAGTGTTATAATTTCCACATTGACTTGACCATCTGACAGATTCTGAACTTTATTTTTAAAAGTTTAAGTAAATAATTGGAAACACAGATATTTCTTATAAAGCATGCCTGCCAACCTGTGCCCCACCCACCCATGGGTGTGTGCCATCTGGGAGGTCCTCCTGGCGATTCCTGTGGGCATGCGCCTGAGTCTGTGCAGGACGTCAGTTCCCATCCCTGCCTGGTTTCTGGTGGAGTTGGAGATACAGGCAACTCGTGATTGAGCTCTGCCAAATGCTAACATCTGTGGGGCAGGGCAGGACGCCTCGCCTTTTAAATCAGCTGTGGAAGAAGCCACATGGGCTCTGCTGCAGACAAATTGCCAGTGTGGTGGGGTTGAGGGCCAGGAGCAGGGGAAGGGCTGAGCCTCAGGTGGGGCCGACTGTGTTTCAAGAAGAGTTTGTATTTTTTAAGGGCTGGACAAGTAAGACTTGCTGAATGGAATCTGGTCCCAGGGGTAGCCAACAGTGAGCAATACAGCCACTACCACAGGCTGGTGTCTGAGGCGATGGGGACATCTGGTGTACCCTCATCCTGGAGGTTCCTGTTACTACATAATGGCTAGATATTCTCACTACCAGTGAGAAGCAGCTTCTGCCTCATCTGGGACCCAGCCTGTCTGTCCTTGGCCAGGATGCCAGGCTCGCTCTGCCTTCGGGCTCGGCCTCCCTCCTCATGCCAAAGTCACCCTTTCCCACACAGCGTTTTTTCCACCAGGCCTTCTTGTTCACCAACAACGTCTTTAAGAAGAAAATGGTTTGGTTAAAAGATCTGCATTGCTAGGATGTTGGAATACACTTTGATATGAATCAGTGCTCTATGTAAGAGAGATCACCCCATCCCAGGGATCTACCCAAAGTTGGGGGGGAGGGGAAGGAGAGCAGTGGCCTGGTTTGGATTTCAATGGAGGAGCTGCGGGCCTGGTGCACTCACACGCATGTGGGTGATCCTCCCAGATCTGAGAAGGCCTTGGAATTCTCACTGTCCGGCTGACCGACTGTCAACACACCAACTTTGGGTGCCAGACTGCCATAGACCAGCTGAAGCTTTTAGCCCAAGAGGCGTACCTTTCCCGAGTATCAGCTTTCCACCATGATTGGGGCTCAGAGCCACGCCGCGCTCATGGGATGGCTGACAGGAGGCACCGAGGCTCTCTCTTCAATTCTTACTAATTTTGTAGGGTGGGAGTTGCTGTTTCCATTTCACTGAGGAAGAAACTGGGCCTCAACAGAGAGGACCCCGAGTGAGTGCCTGGAGGTAGGGCTTTGTGCCTGGAGCCCGGACCCTGAGCTCAGAGTACCACTGTAGAGATTTGCCCACATTGTGCACAGGCAAGCCTCAGTGTGCTGTGTGAGGAGTGAAAGCCCAGGGGCTTCAGGCCTGTGGGTTCACAGCTTGCAGCTCTCCCACACCTCCCGTGGCACCCCTGCCATGTGTCCTGGCCCCGGGGGGTGAGGGGGCCCTTCTCGTACCAGCTGGGGACCCGAGACCTGTGTACTGGTCTCATGCCACTTCTTCCTGAAATGGCTTTATTTACAGGTCTTACTGCTTGCTGTATCCAGGCAAGAGGAGCCCTCTGCCGCCCTGATTGGAATACTGGCTGCAGCAGCGGGGTCAGGGGTCAGGTTCCATCCCCAGGGGCCCTGGAAGGCTGTGCAAGCTCCAAGATACACTCAACCCAGCAGTACCTGCCTCTCTGCCCCACTTTCTTCTTCAGAGGTCGGGGAAGTCAGTATCTATTTAAAAAAAACTATGCCACTCTGTGGGTGAGCCCATGAACAGAGTAAAGGGGAACCTCTGCTAGTGAGTCCATGGACAGAGTGAAGGGGTGAAGGGGAGCCTCTGGGGGTGAGCCCATGGATGGAGTGAAGGGGTGAAGGAGAGCCTCTGAGGGTGAGCCCAGGGACAGAGTGAAGGGGTGAAGGGGGATCCTCTGCGGGTGAGCCCATGGACAGAGTAAAGTGGTGAAGGGAGCCTCTGCAGGTGAACCCATGGACGGAGTGACAGGGTGAAGGGAGCCTCTGCAGGTGAGCCCATGGACAGAGTGAGGTAGATGCCAATAGAGCCCTTGGTTGGCGAGTGTTTTCTGGAGGTGGGCATAGTTTACCTTCTTCCTGGGCATGGGAGTAGCTTCTACGATGAGGAAAGGAGGGCTCCTGTTCATTGGCTGCCAACTCAGATGCAGGGGAGCACAGAGCAGCAAGGACAAGGGGAGGCACTCATCCTGCGTGCGGGCATGGGGAAGGTGCTCACGTCCTCTATTTGCATGGTCTGTGCTCACACCCTCCCTTGCTTCTGAGATCTGAGGCTCTGCACCGCACTGAGCTCCCTTGCTTGTGGTTCTGTGGCTGTTTCATCTAATTACACATGTCATTCCATTTCCCAGTCTTGATTAAAAGTAATTCTTCCTAGAAACCACGTCCTCAGTGTCTGTTTTGTGCCACGACGGGCATTGGACATCAGGACCCGCTGGTGCGGGCTTCCCCCAGGACCTTCGTGGCCCCCCCTGTGCCCATTAGCCTGAGTGCCTTTGATTTCTTCAGTTCTTAAAGCTTGCTTCATCCCAGCACAAGGCCCGAGAGGGCAGGGTGAGGTCTCTGCTTAGGTGGGTAATGTAGCAGTGTTCCCCAAGGCCTAATTACCCATGAAATTGTACACACTGCCCTGGTAGTCATGAGTCCCTTAACATCTCCATTCATGGGGAGCAATTGCATCATTTCTCAGCTGCTGCCACGTCTAGGGAGCTGGGCGCGATTAATCACTCGTGCAGAAGAAGTGGTTTCTATCTTGTGTTCTCATGATGTGCGCCTGGCTCCCGTTCATGAGCATAGCGTGGCTGCTTCCTGGTCCTGTTTACTGGCCACATGTTGCCACCTCCCCTCTCCTCTGGCCCAGTAGTGGGCTGAGTCCTGCAGATGATGGCTTCTGTCAGGGCCTCTTTGGTGATGGATTCAGGTTGGGTGTTTGCAGTCGGGTTGGGAGTTTGAACACTGGTTTGCAGTCACTGACATGTGGCCTTAGCAAGCTTAACTAAGATGAACTGGTTTTGAGCAGCTAATTAGTGTGAAGGCAGCCCTTTGTTCTGAGGGGCAGAGCACAGGATGCTGGCTGCTGCCCAGCTCCAGCGGCCTGTCCTGATGGGTACAGGCGGAGCCTGAGCTGTGACCCAGGCAGGCTGGATGGTGCCCTCACCTGCCTGCTGAGATGGTGCCCTCACCCGCCTGCTGACCGGTGCCCTCAGCAGTGGTCTGCCCTCTCTGGTTCATGTCTTCCATGAAATGTAGGTCTCACAGTCTAGCTGGTGTGGCTCAGCGGTTGAGCATCTACTTGTGAACCAGAAGGTTGCTGGTTGGATTTCTGGTCCGGGCACGTGCCTGGGTTGCAGGCTCAATCCCCAGTAGGGGGCATGCAGGAGACAGCCAATTGGTGATTCTCCTCATCGATGTTTCTCTCTCTCTCACCCTCCTCTTGCCTCTCTGACATCAATAAAGATATGTTTAAACAAAATGCAGGTCTCGCAGGAGGAATGTAAGGCAGCTGGTTAATAGTGAACTGCTGGGGGTCACAGCGGTGACTGTCCAGAGATGAGAAAATGGCGTTTCCTTCCTGGACTCTGTTGCCTGTCAAAGTAGTGACCCCTCTCCTCCTGTCTTGGCCCGGGGAGACCAGTGCAGAAGGCCACGGTGAGCTTAGGTTCTAACTGTCACATATGGTCTTGATCAAACTCACTCTCTGAGGGGATAAACTTGAAGAAGAGAATAAAGACAGAGATTCTCCACTTTCCACTTGCTGTGGTCATGGGGGCTGTTTTGTCTTGAGATGAAGATGAAATTGCCTTAAAATCCCCTGTCCAAGTCCGTGGCCAGTGGAAGCCCAGAGCCCACCCAGAGATAAGCCATGTCTCCAAGGCTTCATCATCTGCTGGCTCCTGGCCCTGAGGGCCGTGGCTTCAGAGGTGCCACCCTGTCCGGCACCAGGCCCCCAGTGGGCAGCATAGACCTCCTCTGGCTCCAGCAGGAAAGAGTGAGCTTCCCACCAATCATCACCCCATCAGTCCTGAGACAGCAGGCGTTCATTACTTCAGATCTGCTGGCAGCATCCTGCCTAATGCTGGCCTGCCTCTGCCAGCTGCTCTCTCCTCCCACCTCCCCATCTTTGCTCCGTGTCCTTTCCTTCCCAGATGTTTCAGGAGCCCCCACTCTTTCCCTTTATTAAACAGACTGCATTCCACTTCCTCTCAAGCATGGGCCAGTCAACACTCATGCTTGATGTGACTAATCTGTTGCCCTAATCATTTGTCAAATGCTGCCCTCACTAGAAAATTCTCTCCCTAAAAAAAACCCCCAGTCTTGCCTGTCCAGATGACCTTTCTTTAAAAAAAAAATTAAATCTTTACTGTTCAGATTATTACATTTGTTTATCTTTTTTTCCCTTCATAGCTCCCCTCCACCCGACTCCCACCCCTCCCTCTACCCTTACCACCCCCCCGAATTGACCTCATCCATAGGTGTATGATTTTTGTCCAGTCTCTCCCTGCACCCCCCTCTTCCCTTTCCCCCTGAGAATTGTCAGTCCATTCTCTTTCTGTTCCTGATTCTATTATATTCACCAGTTTATTCTGTTCATCAGATTTTTAATTCACTTATTTTTTAGATTCACTTGTTGATAGATATGTATTAATTATTCATAGTTTTTATCTTTACCTTTTTCTTCATCTTCCTCTTCTTAAAGAGTACCTTTCAGCATTTCATATAATACTGGTTTGGTATTGATGAACTCCTTTAGCTTTTTCTTACCTGTAAAGCTCTTTATCTGCCCTTAAATTCTGAATGATAGCTTTGCTGGGTAGATTATTCTTGGTTGTAGGTTCTTGCTATTCATCACGTTGAATATTTCTTGCCACTCCCTTCTGGCCTGCATTGTTTCTGTTGAGAAATCAGCTGACAGTCGTATGGGTGCTCCCTTGTAGGTAATTAACTGTTTTTCTCTTGCTGCTTTTAATATTCTCTCTTTGTCTTTTGCTCTTGGTATTTTAATTATGATGTGTCTTGGTGTGGTCCTCTTTGGATTCCTTTTATATGGGGTTCTGTGTGTTTCCTGGACTTGTAAGTCTGTATCTTTTACCAGCTGTGGGAAGTTTTCAGTCATTATTTCTTCAAATAGGTTTTCAGTATCTTGCTCTCTCTCTTCTTCTGGCACCCCCAAAATTCTGATGTTGGTATGCTTGAAGTTGTCCCAGAGGCTCCTTACACTATCTTCACATTTTTGGGTTCCTTTTTCTTCTTGCTTTTTCAGTTGAGTGTCTTCTGCTTCTTTATATTTCAGATTTTTGACTTGATTCTTGCTTTCCTGTAGTCTGCTGTTAGGTCTCTGTATAATAGTTTTTATTTCAGTCAGTGTATGTTTAATTTCTAGTTTGTCCCTTTTCCTCTCCTCTTGGGTCTCTCTAAATCTATCCATCTTTTCTAGGAAATTCTTGAAAAACCTTATAAGCATGGTTTTGAACTGTATATCCAGTCATTTGTTTTCCTCCATTTCATTTATTCGTAGTCTGTTCCTTTGTCTCCGCATTTTCACTATGCCGGGAGAACATCTCTGTTGGAATCAGCCTTTTGATACAAGACTTGCAAAACTGCAAAAGCCTCTCTGTTGAGGTTGGGTGGGCTGGAGTCTCAGGGCTTAGCAGACCATCCTGCCTTCCAGTCAGCCCCACCCTACGTGGCCACTGGGTCTCATGTGTCTCTCAAAAATCGCTGGAGCCATCCCTGTGCACACATGTGCATGGTGCCTCTAGACTGCTACCTTTCCGGCTCTCCTGCACTCTGGGATCCATATGAGTCTGGGTCCCCAGGGTCTTGCTTGAAACTGGGAGTTAGTGGAGTTAGAAGTGGTGCAGTTTGGAGGCTCTGTCTCCCGCCCTCTAGAGATAACCAGCGGCACAATCAGCAGTCTGTCTTCTGCATGCAGCAATGTGCACACCCCCAGACTTCTGCCTTTTCGCAGCTCGCCTAAATTTCTGTGCACTTCTTCCTTTTCACAGTCCAAACTTCCCTCATATGAGTCTCGTCTGGACTTGGGGTTCAGTGCCATAGGATAAGGGGTTCTGTGCAGTTGAGAGTCTCCATCTCCCTTCTGCCAGATGAAGCCAGGCAGGCACTCTAGTGCCTGCTCTCTCCATGTGCGTGTCTCTGTACCTCAGCTTTTTGCAGCTCCTCTGAGTCTCTGTGACCCTCTCTTTTTCCTTTTAGTTGTAGAATTTCCACCCAGCCAGCTTTCCTGTGGTTCTGGATGATGCCCATTCTGTCTTTTAGTTATAGTTTTGAAATCGTTGTGCAGTGCAGCAGTTTAGGTGTTCACCTATGCTGCCATCTTGGTTTCTCTATTCTTAGAATCCAGATAACCTTTTGACTTTGTTACCTGCTGATCATCTATCGATCCCTGGTCATAAGCTCATTTTGCTCTGTGGCAGCAGTTGGAGCAGTGGTTCTCAACCTTCCTAATGCCGCGACCCTTTAATACAGTTCCCCATGTTGTGGCGACCCACAACCATAAAATTATTTTCATTGCTACTTCCTAACCATAATTTTGCTACTGCTATGAATCGTAATGTAAATACCTGTGTTTTCTGATGGTCTTAGGTGATTCCTGTGATAGGGTCAATCGACCCCCAAAGGGGTTGCGACCCACTGGTTGAGAACCACTGAGTTGGAGGATGTGAGGGTGTGGTGACCAGTCCCTCCAGACAGCCCTGGGGATGAACTGTGGTGAGGACTGAGGCAGAGGTGGGCTCGCTAATGCTTGTGTGGCCTTCCTCAGATGAGGGTGGAGAGGGTAGCAGAGCTCACCACGTGGGGTTGCTGTGGGTGAAATGAGTTGATACAAACACAGCTCCCAGAGCAGTGTCTGGCCCAGGATAAGCACCAGTAAACATTATTTGTGTTGAAATGCTTTTCTCCAGGCTGGGGCCCTGAGAACTGGTAGATAGATCTCTAAGTCCCAGTATTGAGAGGGGTCTGGCACATGGCAGTTTCCCATAAACATCTGAGAGAGAGTGGGTAGCCAGTCTGCCTGCTTCTGTCTGAGAAACACGCAGGAGCTGAGGGCCGGGCTCTAAATGGGTGCACTTTGACTGTATGAGACAACACATTAAAATGACCTGCCCATTTTGTACCCAAGAATAAAGGGTAGGGCTTCTCCTTTTGCAGAGCAATGCATGACTTCCTTGCAGCCCCACAAGGCCCAGTGTCCCTCACATGTACTTTCCCTGCTTTGCACACCCAAGGAGTGGGGATTCCCTGTGATGCAATTAGCGGATTTGCCTCCTTACAGTCAGGTTTCTATGGGAGGCGAGGAAACTGGGTGGCTCAGTGGATGTACTTGAGAGAGAAATGCTGGTAAGATGGAGCGGCTTCCAAGAATGCCTCCTTCTCTACGCAAATCATAGTTTTCTGTAGGTCAGCAATGTTTCAGGACTTTCTGGCTTGGCAGAAGGACTGGTATCCTATATCATCAAAGCCTAATATGCTGGGTGTCCAGTCAATCTCTCAAAGTGTAATATGCTAATGATATGCTAAGGCTGCTCAACCGTTTGCTATGACATGCACTGACAGTCAAGGGGAAGACAGTTGACTGGTCGACCAGTTGCTGTGAAGTGCACTGACCACGGGAGGTAGATGCTCTGAACAGGTTAGCTTGCTCCTGGGATCTGGCTAATTGGGACTGAGTGAGACAGGCTGGCCAACCTCCTGTGTCCTGTCCCAGCCCCGATTGTGCACCAGTGGGTTTCCTCAGCCGGGGCTGCACCCTCTTGCAATCCGGGATGCCTGAGGGGATGTCAGAGAACCAGTTTTGGCTCCATCTCGCAGGCCAGGCCAAGGGACCCAAGTGGTGCACAAATTCATGCACTGGGCCTCTAGTTAAAATATAACCAAAGTTGAAGTCATCCACTGGTATGTTGGAAAGGGCTCTGTGGTGGGCAGTTAGACAGACAGGAGCAGAGCAGGGACAGTCCCAGGGTGGAAAGCCTGAGCCTAGCAATGGGCAAAACTGGGAAAACAAGGACTTGCCCCCAGGTGGCCTCTCCTCCCAAGCACATCGCTGGTCCTGCACTTCGGACCTCTCCTGACCTTTCCTCCCTTGGCATGTTGCTAGTCCTTCTGGTTAGACCTCCTTAGATGGGGGATTAAAAAGGGGGCCGGAGAGCAGCCCTTCAGCATGAAGCCCCAGAACAACGAGGTCCTGCCCTGCATCAGATACATCCAGGCCTTAGTTGTGCATCAGCTCCAGGCCCAGAAAAGCAGCAAAACCATACAGATGAAGCCATGGCTGCCTCTGGACCAGCTGCATTGACCAGCAACCCTGCCTCGACCAACCAGGACCATGACCCTGAAAGAAAGAGCTGATAAATATTTTATTGACCCCTTCCCTGGGACCTTCTCTAAATTCCGCCCTTAAAGCCCTTAGGACAGAGGGCTGGGGAGCTCTCCCTTGGAGCAGCCTGGGCCTACCCATGCCCCCCTGACCCCCATCCCTCCACCCCCCGCATTACCTTTCCTAGCCTCTCTCCTTTACGTGCCAAGGACCCTCCTTTGCCTCTGTAACTTGTTTCCTGAGCCCATTTCTTCTAAGCTCACTCACTTCTTCGACCTTTGTGACTTTCTCAATACAAAGGATCTCTGGGTTACTTCGGAGATCCATTCCTAGGGCACCATGTGAGGCGATTTTCTCTGTAAGTTGGGACCTACCTCCATAAGCACCTACATCACTCACATGGGACATAGACACAGCAGTAATGAAGTGACACAGTAACAAAAATTTAGAGATAACAATTCCTGACTTTACTTGTGGTAAATAAATAATAAAAAATGTAAAGCATACATGTACAGATGTCAAAATGATGAAACTGATTTTTTTTTTAAATGAATGGGAGATGGTGACGTAACCACAAAACAACGTATGTCAAGTCCAACGTAACCTGAGGACTGCCTGTACAGTTTCTCTTATAGGTCATCTTGGATCTGAATTCTCTCTTAGTCAGAACTCAGGTGCTGAGGTTGGTGAGCCGAGGGCCCATGCCTGTAACCTTCTGGGCCATATTGCCACCAGCAGTTAGGCCAATGTAGGTGCACACATTTACACTCCCTGGTTACCCAGAAGCAAAGGGGAAGGGGTGGGTGTTTCCTGGGATTTGAAAATTAAATACCAGGCACACTGGAATGTCATTGGTTTCTTCCCTCTTTCCACAAACATTTATGTGGCACCTACTATGCCCCTGGCATTTCTGGACACTAGGACAGAGCACAGTTCATTCTGGAGCACGCCCCCTCCCCTACTCCCCATCCCCCTTCCCCCCGCTCCCACTTTCCCACTTCTGGAGCTTGGTCCCTTCCCCCTTCTCAGGAGCTTGGCTCCTCCCCCTCTCTGGAGCTGTGCTCAGGTGCTGGAGCTTGCCCCCCCCCCCTCTGGAGCTTGGGGCCCCTCCTCTGGAATTTGGCTCCTCCCCCTCTCTGGAGCTGTGTGGAGAACCCCTGTCGGTTATGCTTTCTCTCCCCTCGACTTTTTAAAGGGATGATTAAAAAATGTAAAAATAGTATTACATATTAATATATTACTTGCTTCCTTAATGTTGTATACATGTGTGGATGTTAATTAAGTATTTTAATAATCATATTAAAGTATTTTATTTTTACTTTCTATTGTCATGCATTAATTCTCTCTGAAATTTAAAATCCCACAGGCGTATATCACAGGATATAATTCACCTTGTGAGTAGAGATTTGGTTATTTTAAAGTTTTAGGAAGTACGAGTTTTTTTAGGTTAGTGAAACCTCATGTAAGGGCTGACTCTTGGGAATAGAAACGGGAGAAGTGAGCAGAGCTTGCTTTGGGAAGTGTGGTCGGTGGAGTTCAGTTGTTTATGATGCAGGTATGGTCCAGGACTGGAAATCAGTGGACTGTGATTGGACGGAAGGTTTAACTGATGTGGAGTGAGCTAGGTCCCACAGACTGCAGCCGACCTGCCCTCCCCTGCACCTGCAGCCCCATCAGCTGGTGCTTGTGCTGGGGCTGCAAGGGCGCAGGGAGCCGCAGGATGTACGCCCAGGGAGGCCTGCGTGGGCTCCTGACGTTCTGAGGTCCTCAGTGTGTGGCGAGCCCCTAGTGGTCAGGAACCCCTTCCTTATGCTGACTCACTCCATCCGCATGGCTTTCCTGGTTCTTGGTCCTCAGATTCTTTATCGTCTTCTGAGGGAGCTGCAGGGATGGAGGGCTGGGGGTGTAGGGGAGAGATTGGAAGTCAGGTGGCCTGGGTGGACCCCACCGGCCCAGGGAAAGCAAATGCTCAGGCCTGCCTCCCATGCCACTTCTGGTCACCATCCTGTAAGCAGACCATCAGGAGCTTCCTGTATGAGGCCAGCCCCTTCCCGGGGGCCCTGGACTTGCACCCCCAAAGCCCAGTGCTTCTCCTGGAGTCCTGGTGGTGGTGATGGTTCAGCAGGTGAGACTTCTGCTGGGCTGCTGTGCTATTTGTAAGGCTCCAGGCCTTACCCCAACACGTACCCTGGGCTGGTTTGTGGAACAGATTTCAGCAGATTCTCCCTGAAAACTGCTGTTACAGGATGCTCTGGGAGGCAGGTGAATAGGCGGAGCCTGACACTGTTGTGCCCAGAGTTCGGGGTCCCCAATAATCCACCACTAAGGAGCCTTTTCCGATGCAAAAGCAAAGAGTCTTTATTCAAACCCGGGTTTGGCTCTCAGCCTCTTTCTGACGCAGCAGTGAGGCGAGAGAGCGGACCGGGCGGGAACAATGAGTTTTATGGGGTAGGATAATTAGGGGGCTTGGGAAAGTGATGAAGGCTACAGAGATTGGTCACTTGAATTAGGGTCTTTCTGTGGTTTAGCCTAATTAGGACCTTAGCTGTGTCCCTGGAGCTTCATTGGTCCATTTGGGTGGGGGGTCAGGGAAGTTAAGACATTGCTGGCACACCTGTGGCCACTCCCAGAAAAGGGAGGGGTTTTAGGCAGGGGTCCCAGCCCTATAGGACAAGATGGAGGGGAGTTCATTTCCTTTCAACACCACCTTGTGTTGGGGTGGTTGGCATGTTAGCACCAACGGGCAGCCATGTGGCAACTCATACAGGCAGTGAGTGAGAGGCAGAGTGACAGGAGTCAGGCAGGAAGGGAGGCTACAGGGGAGGCAGGACCACAGAGCGTGGTTCTGGGAGCTGCACAGAGCCCTCCATGGCGGTGGTCCCCCCCCCCCCCGCCCCCCCCCCCCCGCCCCGCACCATAGGAGGCTCAGTCCTGTAGCCCGAAGGCCACTGTGGTGTGGCTCTGGTAAGGGTCAGGTGGAACGACAGTTGTTCTGCCTGAAATGGGGTGAGCACTCTATGGCATGGGCTTCTCCTCTCACTGCTCCCACCCCACTTCACCTGGGAGCTGATGGTTGACCACTTAGCCCCAGGCCACAGCCACTGCTGCTAGCGCCCTGGCAGCCCATTCCCTGCTTCCGTGTCCACCCATCCCTGTGAGCGTGGGCACTGCAGGAGAAGAGCTCTGAGTCTCTGCATGAACACGATAAAGAGCAGGCCCTGGACAGTGGGTGAGGGGAAGTTCGAGGCATTTGGACACCCAGTGGGCAAGGCTTCCCAAGGTGACACCCTCGCTAGTCTTCCCATGGAAGTGCATCTCGAAATAATACTGGCACCTTTAAAAATATGTATTTTTATTGATTCAGAGAGGAAGGAAGAGGGAGAGAGAGATAGAAACATCAGTGATGAGAGAGAATCATTGATTGGCTGCCTCCTGCACATTCCACACAGGGAATTGAGCCCCCAACCCCGGGGCATGTGCCCTGACCAGGAATCGAATTGTGACTTCCTGGTTCATAGGTCGACACTCAACCCCTGAGCCGAGCGGCTGGGCAGTACTGGTGACTTTTCCTGGAATCTTCCTATGGCCCAGTTTCTGGATTAAGCGCTTGCTATCACACGGCAGTCCTCGAAAGGCCCTGCAGGCGGGTATTGTCATTGTTTCCATACCCGTTTCTGGATGGGCCCCACCTCACACACAGGTAATTCCTGGCCATGGGGACCCCAGCCCTGGAAACGCATGCCCTAGCCCATGGCAGCTGAGCCAGCTCCTTGCATGTCTCCTCCCTCTCCCCGACACCCTCAAGTGACTGTCTGGGGCTCGCTTTCCAATAGGCTAGGGCCTGGTCCTGCCAGCCTTTGTCTTCCTTTCAGGAAGAGAAGCAAATCTTGTTTTGGCTGATGTTTAGATAGTGGGTTTGATTATATTTCTATCCATCTTGAGTCCCTTGTTCTGTCCTTTCTGGGATAGGTGCTAAAAGGATACCTTTAGATTCCACTCTTTGCATATGTACTTTTAACAAGCATCTCTAGTCTGTGACATATATTCTCTAAGCAAAACGCAGCGAGCGTGCTCCAGGGAGCCCTGAGCTGCCCACTGATCTGTCAGCCATAGCTCCTTCAAGATGCAGTGCTACGAGTTTGATTTGTGATGCACCTGCATTGTTTGAACCACTAACTGGGCAGTCGGCGGAGTGAGGCTGAGCCCAGCTGAGTGAGCCCCCTCCAGGTGCCAACGTGGGCTCAGGGTCGGCTTGCCTCCACAGGAGTGTGTGCCAGCTCTTCCTGTGAGGCTGGGAGCCTGGTGCTGCCCTGATTTCCTCCCCCCAGCTGGGCATTCTTGCTGTGGAAATCCTGTTCTTTGAGGGAATCTCAGGAAAGCACTGCAGGGACCCATGTGCCGGAGACTACGGCCTGGTAATATTTATCTGTGGTGTCAGATGTCAGATGCAAAATCAAAGGAGTGTTCCTGGGTTCCCAATGCTCCATTTTTGTCTGCTCTGATGTGGGAAAGTCTAATTTTGCCTTCATCATGCCCAGAAATAGCACCAGTGTCCAGAGTCTGTGGTGGATTAAAACTTAAACCTTTGTCTCCTTCGAGGTCTGCCCCAGGCCCCAGACCCCAGGCCCCAGGCTGCTGCTAGACCCACATGGCCGCTAGGAAATTTGGGAACTGGGTGAGCCTGTGTTACCTGGAGGGGGAGTAGAGGGAGGGAGTAGGGGAGGAAATGAGGGAGGGGGGGAGGAGGGAGAGGGGGGGAGGGAGGGAGGAAGGGAGAGATGGTGGGGGGGGGGGAGAGAGAGAGAGAGAGAGAGAGAGAGAGAGAGAGAGAGAGAGAATGAGAATCTTTGTTAGCTGGAATTTCTTTGTTAGCTGGAATTATATTGTTTGGAGCTTGGGAAGGATCAGGAGCTTTTTCAATCAACTTTCAGCCAGTTGATTTCTCAGCCTTCTTGGACTTATGGTGGGCCACTTCCTAGATTTTCCAGCTTGTGTCTTATCTGATTCAGTCCTTTCCCCAGGGTAAACTGACAGGATGCCATATGGGTTCTTATTGGGCATGAATCTACCTCCCCCTTTATTGTTTTAAACGCGCCCCCTAGCTGAGAGGAACCTTGGTGGTCCCTGGGGCGTGTGTGAGGCTCTAACTTCCTGGGGAAGCAGCAGGCTTATGCTCCCAGGTCATTAGGCTTAGTAATGTGTGCTTTCCTATCTTCCTTTGTTCACATGAGGTACCTAGGCTCACAGGGGAGACCAAAGTCCTTGTTTCCAAGCCCTCCCCTCCCCTCTCCTTCCTGGGCTTGTGCTGGCACAAGAGGGTCAGGGGAGTGGGCTCTGGACCTCAGGCTGGACCTTCTCAGGCTCAGGGAGATGGAAGGTGGCCAGAGTGCCCCAGGCTGGCCTCTGGGACTTCGGGGCAGTGCTCCTTGGGGGGTTCGCCATGTGGGCAGCTGGGTCTTCGGATGAATCCTTGGAAACTTGATTTTGTCAGCACATTTGGAGGGATTCTTTCCCAGGACAAACTTACAGCAAGAAACTTCCAGCCAAGGAAAACCAGGTGTAACCCTAGGCCGATTACCTGGTACCCCCGCATCAACTGCCCACCCAGGGACACTCTCTTAGTGGCAGTGCTCCTGTCTGAGCATCCACTGCCCAGGCCCCCCCCCCCCCCCCAGGGCCCTGGTGGTTCCCTTTCCTGGTAGCACTTAACAGGAGCTGCCATCCTCTGTCCTCTGGGCTTCCCTCCCGTGTTCCAGGCTAGTCCCCGCCCCTTTCCTTTCCCCAATCTGGACACATTTGGTGAGGGGACCCCAGCCTACACTGTGCGGGGGAGAGGGGGAGCATCCCAGATATCTGATGACATCAGTTTCCACCCTGTGTGACTCTTTCAGAACAGCTGCTGTTTTCCCTGGGCATGTGCATTAGCTTACCCAGAGCTCTGCTAGGTAGATACATGTATGTAACATGTCTGTAAGCACACCTGCTCATTTGCCTCCTAAGTGAGCTCTGCTTTGTTCAGCAGGGCACACCTGGTGGCCAGCCCAGGTCTGGCACTAGTGGGGCCTTAACATGGCTGCCAAAGGCACCATTTCAGCCTCCAGGAGAGACCTGGATGCCTCGCAGATTTGTCCCTGCTGCCAGCCCGGATCCTGGACCATCCAGAGCCCTGCCTGGGACTCCGGCACCAACTGCTAGCCTGCCCGGCCTCTCCCTTCAGTGCCTTCAGAGTCTAGAGGCCACTTGATGGAACAAAAAGGCTGCACATTTAGAACAGACTCGCAGGAACCCTTTTTTGGCAACACAAGCTTAATCAGTCTTTGGAGGTCAGTACTACAGATGTACTGACAGTGATTCAGCATGACTGAGGCCGGGACAGACCCTGCGGATGACAATAGCATCACTCTCAGGAGCTCTCCTTCCCCCAGAACCCGCCCAGTGAGAGGGGCTAGCTCTCCAGCTTCGAGGAGGGATGGGCCTGTTAGAAACAGCAGATAAAGGGAGCAGATGAAAGGTGGGGACCTTCCCTTTGTTGGCTGGAGAGAGGCTCTGACATGCATCTGATCCCAAAGACTTCAAACAGGAAACTATGATCCTCAAAGGCCAGGACCAAGGGTAAGGAACCTAGCCACCCCTGCATGCGCCTTCATGCACCCATCCACTTGTCTACCTTCCTGTCTGTCTCTTCATTTGCCAGTCCGTCCGTCCATCCATCCATCCATCCATCCATCCATCCATCCATCCATCTTCCCACTTGCCTGTCTGTCCATCCTTCCATCCAGGTGCAGTATGGGATATGAAGGTGAAAAGATAGACAAGGCTCTTGTTTTTGGAAACTCACTGTCGGGTGAGGGAGACCAGATTGAGAGCAGAGGACTGCATAGTACAGGCTGTGCGACTGCAGGGTGCCTGGCACTGTGGGACTGGGAGCCCTGACGTGGAGGTGGAGCCCCGGCTGGTTTCTGGGAGGCAGCATGGCATCTTGGCACCAGAGTGCCCTGACACTGTGGACAGAATGTATTTGCTTTGAAACTAATCAGAAATCGTTTTGAATACTGGCTCTTCGTTTACCATTTGTGTGACCTCTGGCCTTCAACGTTCCCTTCCGGAGTGGAGACGGCTGGCTGCTCACAGATCCCCGGAGGAGGTGTGGGGTGAGTCGGGCTCAGCACAATGCCTGCCAGTAGTTGGAGTACATTGTGTCCTTCCCTCTGTCCTGTGCTAGGCCTCCTTTTAGTTAGCTTATTTGTAAAATACAGAGGCTGTTTAAAGATATTTGTAAGTCCCGTCTTTCACATACACACAGTCACATATGTCTTGGGCCAATAGGCCCCTAACCTGCCCAAAAGCTCTGCCATCTCCCGGGGAGTGAGGAGGACACCTGGGAGCCGAGGCTGTAGCTTCCTCAGTGCACATACAGTGCCTCGTTAAGAAAATAAGTATTGGAGAATCCGAGATGTCGGCATAGGTAAACACCTACACTGCTGCCTCAAACAACAATTTCAAAACTACAACTAAAAGACAGAACAGACATCATCCAGAACCACAGGAAAGCTGGCTGAGTGGAAATTCTACAGCTAGAGGGAAGGAGAGGGACACACAGAAACCCAGAGGAGCTGCAAAAAGCTGAGGTACAAAGACGCGCGCCTGAGAGAGCGGGTGCCGGAGTACCTAGCTGGCTTTCTCTGGCGGGAGGGAAACGGAGACTCCCAACGGCATTGAACCCCTTATCTTACGATACTAAACCCCAGATCCAGCCGAAACTCATACGGGGGGAGTTTGGACTGTGAAAAGGGAGAGGTGCACGGAAATTTAGGGGAGTCGCAAAAGATCAGAGGTCTGGTGGCGCGCACGGCACTGCGCAGAGGACAGATTGCTGATTGTGCCGCTGGCTTTTGCGAGTGGGTGGGAGACAGACCCTCCCAACTGTGCCACCTCTGACTCCACTAAGCCCCTGTTTCGGGCAAAACCCTGGAGACCTAGACTCATGTGGTCCTGGTGCGCAGGGGACCTGGAAAGGCAGCGGTCTAGAGGCACTGCAGGCGTGCTTGCACAAGGACCGCTCCAGCGATTACCCAATCATGTGAGACTCAGGAGCGTGGAGGGCGGGGCCGACTGGAAGGCAAGGCGGTCCCTTAAGCCCTGAGACTCAACCCATCCCAAGCTCAACAGAGGCTTCTTCGGTTTTGCAAGTCTGGAATCATAAAGCTGAATCCAGCACAGAAGTTTCCCCGGCATAGTGAAAATGCTGAGACAAGGGAAGGGATCACAAACAAAAGAAATGGAGGAAAACAAACAACTGGATATAGAGTTCAAAACCACGCTTATAAGGTTTTTCAAGAATATGCTAGAAAAGATGGATAAATTTATCAAGACCCAAGAGGAGATGCAAAAGGACCAACTAGAGATGCAAAAGATCCAACTAGAGATGATGGATAAATTTAGCGAGTCCCAAGAGGAGATGAAAAAGGACCAACTAGAGACACTGACTGAAATAAAAAATATTATACAGAGTCCTAATAGCAGACTAGAGGAAGGCAAGAATCAAGTCAAAAATTTGAAATATAAAGAAGCAGAAAACACTCAACTGGAAAAGCAAGAAGAGAAAAGAATCCAAAAATGTGAACATAATGTAAGGAGCCTCTGGGACAGCTTCAAGCACACCCACATCAGAATTGTGGGGGTGTCAGAAGAAGAGAGAGAGCAAGATACTGAAAACCTATTTGAAGAAATAATGACTGAAAACTTCCCACAGCTGGTAAAAGATACAGACTTACAAGTCCAGGAAGCACACAGAACCCCATATAAAAGGAATCCAAAGAGGACTACACCAAGACACATCATAATTAAAATACCAAGAGCAAAAGACAAAGAGAGAATATTAAAAGCAGCAAGAGAAAAACAGTTTATTACCTACAAGGGAGCACCCATACGACTGTCAGCTGATTTCTCAACAGAAACGATGCAGGCGAGACAGGAGTGGCAAGAAATATTCAACGTGATGAATAGCAAGAACCTACAACCAAGAATAATCTATCCAGCAAAGCTATCATTCAGAATTGAAGGGCAGATAAAGAGCTTTACAGAGAAGAAAGAGCTAAAGGAGTTCATCAACTCCAAACCAGTATTATATTAAATGCTGAAAGGTACTCTTTTATAAGAGGAAGAAGAAAAAGGTAAAAGCCAAAAAATTATGAACAACAAATACATATCTATCAACAAGTGAATCTAAAAATTAAGTGAATTAAAAATTTGATCAACAGAATAAACTGGTGAATATAATAGAATCAGGAGCACAGAAAGGGAGTGGACTGATAATTCTCAGGGGGAAAGGGGTGAGGGGTGTACAGGGAGAGACTGGACAAAAATCATACACCTATGGATGAGATCAATGGGAGGGAGCTAAGGGCAGAGGGAGGGGTGGGAGCTGGGTGGAGGGGTGCTATGGAGGGGAAAAAAGAGAAACAAATGTAATAATCTGAATAATAAAGATTTAATTAAAAAAAAGAAATTAAGTATTAACACATGTAGTCGGAGCCTGGGGCCTCCCGTGTGCTCACACTGAAGGGTAAGTTTACTTGCTGTAAACTAATTTGTAAGCCTGAAGTTGTAAATTTGAATCACACTGTTCTCAGAAAACTTTTTTCTGATGAATCCAACTGCAGACATAGATATGCCTTTCCGGGTGTGTGAGGGCACATGTAAAGGGGGTGAGTTGGCACAAGGGACTCCTACCTCAGAGGGAAAGGGCTCAGTGCCCTGTAAGCCTGGGGCTCACTTGCTGGGATGTGGGCTCATGCAGCTGTGATGGGTGATTACTGATTCCTCTGTAGGAGAGGCCGTTGGTGAGTGGGCACAGTGGCAGAGAGCTGGCATACTTGCCTGTGGCCAGGTAGCCTGGGGACCCAGCCCCAACTGAGCTGGTGCGGGTCAGTGGTCCACTCATGGGTGGGCAGTGCCTTCCTGCTGGGCTCCTGGGGACCGACTCCTAGTCTCCACTTCTTCAGGTGAGGCTGCTCCCTCCTGCGGGCTCTTGGACTCCCACGCAGGCCCAGAATTCTGTGTCCCCTCTTCCCATATGTTTGTACCCCACTCCTAGCTGCCTGCCTCATTCTTCATCTTGAGGGTCTCCCACTGTCTGCTAGGCCAATTCTTGTCCCTCTGAGGAGCCTGCCACGCAGTGTGCATGGGCCCTTAACGACCGTTTGATGACAATAATGAGATTATGGGCAATTTGTTACCATAATGTTAATTTTTTACATTTTCCTGAGAAGTGGTACCTGTCTCTAGCGCCTCCTGACTCAGGACAGTGAAATTATCTTAGGCCCAGCGTGGCTCAGGGCAGCTGCGTGCTCTGCCAAGGAGAGCAGGTTTGGGGCCTCACTGCCTGGGCTCCCAGCGGCTCTCTCTTCTCTAGTGAGGTGAATGTGAGCAGCTTTCATTTCTGGCTTGAATTTCCATTAGTGGTAAAGATGTCTGCATGTAAGGATAATTCTCATCATTGCTAGAACATTCCAGGGCAGACGACAGGTGCTTATTTTGTTGGTGGGTAGCCAGGGCCAGCAAAGTGTGCCACTGCCCTGGAGTCAGACAATAGCCCGGCGATGTTAGAGGCCCTTGCCGGCACCCAGGCTGGATGTATAACATTCTGTGGTCTTCCCAAAACAAAGTGGGTGGAATTGTACCCAAAGCCAGGCCAAGGATGGATATTCGTTTATCACAGAATCAGGAATGGTTAGCTTGATGGGTCAGGAAGCGAAGAGACTCAGCTTGAGGAGCAGGAGCAGAGGATGGCTTTTCATGGGTAATGACACCACATGGAGTATCGCACCATGACTCCGCAGCATTGAGCCACATGGGGGCCAAGGCTGGCTTGGCCTCTCCTTAGCTGTACATTTGAGACAAGTCACCTGAGCTCTCTGAGCCTGGGCAGGTTAACTCCTGCCTCAGAGGCAGGTGGTGAGGAGACAGCACAGCCTGGCCCTGACCTGTGCTCACCTATTCCCTGTCCTCATTGCTCTGCAGCCAGCAAGGGGTTCATGATGATCCAGTCACAGGGTCATGGTGAACAATTTCTGTGATGATTGTAATAACAACCCGAGGGTGGATTTTATGTTGATTAATTAATGAGGAAACCAGAGTGGAGGAAACACAGCTGGTACCTGATGTTAGGCAAATCAAAGCAGCTGTGTGAATGGAGAAGCCACCACTGCTGGCTTCCTGGAGAAATCTTGGTCTCTAGGACATTGGGGGGAGCCACTTCAAACCTCCTAAGGGTGACAGGAGGGTATGAGTTAAGGAAGACATTCTGAAATTGAAGTAATATTGGTCCTACCCTTTGAAACGAGTAAGCATTCCTAGAAGCTCTGTTCATAATGGCCAAAGAGTGGAAACAACTCAAATGTTCAGATGCCGAATGGATAAATAGAAAGTGGCAATCTGTACCAAGGAATAGTACACAGATATAAAAAGGAGTCCAGTGCTAACGCATACAACAATTCGGGTGAAACTCAAAACATTACGTTCAGTGAACGCAACCAGACATGGAAGTCAAATAGGGTTTGTGGTGGGATCCCATTAACGGAAGTGTCCAGAACAGGCCAGTCCACAAAGACAGAAACAGTTCAGTGGTTGCCAGGCCTGGGGGATGGGGAGGGAAGAGTTGGGTGGCTGCTCATGGGTACAGGGCTTCCTTTTGAGGTGATAAGAATAGTTTGGAACTAGTTAGAAGTGATGGTTGCAACTGTGAGTGTACCAAATGCCATTGAATTGTACCTTTTAAGATGGCTAAAATGGTGACTTTTATGTTACGTGCATTTTACTGCAGTGAAAGCGATCAGCTAAGGAGGCGTGGATTCTTTCCCAGGAGGCTCTCCAGGGCTGCACCTCTGCATGGAGCTCTTCTTCCTCCTCCCACTGCTCCTCCGGGTCAAACACAGGACAGACACTAGACATGTTCTTCACCTTCCCAACAGCTCTCGATTCAGCCTTACAGACCAGGAACCTGAGATGGAGAGAGGTCCATGCATTTGCTCATGCCAGGGAGCCAGCACATGTTCAGCGTGCAGTGGTGACACTTGCCACCTGAGCATCAATCTCTTGTTAACCATCCTAGTCATTGCCACTTATTGATTACCTACTATGCGCCAAACTCTGTGCCAGGTCTGGGCTACCTTCTCATCACTTAGGATCACTTCTGGGTCCCCTCCAGCACTGAGTGTGTGATCAGTAAGCGCCAGGCATTTGTCATGCAGGTTCTTGACTTGGTGGTTGGTTGCTAACTGAATGAGTATGGGGATGCTTCTTTTTCAGCTGTTAGTCACAGGATAAGCTGCCTCCTGAGTTCTTTTGAGACCACCCTCTCCTGCCCTTGTTATGTGGCAGCCACAGCTCATTGAACAGTTGAAATCATGTTTATGTTTAGAAATGGACAACTCATTATTGTAAATTTCAAAAATGAACAAACTCTCAAGTGGAAACTGCACTCCAAGTCATGGCAGAAAGCAAGCACCCAGCTCCTGGGAGAGCAGTGTGCATACGTGTGAATTTCAGGAATCAGCTGATGAAGGCAAGCATATGTGTATAACACGCCATCTATACGCAGATGGTTGTGGTGTGGTGCATATATCCCCACAAAGTGTGAAATCTATATAAATTATGCAGTAATGTAGATGTTGCACATATGTTAATCTGAGCTAATTGTCCTAAAACTTTGGGCTTGGATGGGTTTGTGGTGAGTGTGTTAACAACACAATTAGAGGACTGGGGGGCGGGTACTAGGGCTTGGTTTGCTGCAGTCTAAGAAGAAGGGTTATACCTTAAGGCAGAGGCTAGGAGGCAGGTGCCCTAGGCCAGGGCCTGGCTTTCAGTGTTTCAGGCCTGAAATTCAATTTTGTGGGCGCCCTGGGAGTGAATGGCCAGAGGCATTGGGTGCAATGAATGAAGTGCAAGGCACAGAGCACTGACAAGTGGGAAGGCACTGGGTTGGGGTTTCCATCGAGTGGCCTGGGTTCCCTGGGCTGCCACAGTGCAGGGTATGGAGGTCAGGCTCTGCTCCTCAATGGCAGTGTGTGGCCCCTCTCTGTGGGTCTGCTCTCTCAGGGTTGTGGTGGATCAGAGGGATACCAATAGGAAAGAACTCGGCATGTACAATGCAGCCCAGTTGGTGGGCCCTTGTCTGTCTGTGGTCGGAGCTGCCCCGGGCAGCTGGTTCTAAAGAGAAGATGCCTGGTCTCCATGCCTGTGCCCAGCGATGCCCATCAGCAGGTGCCACCATGTCCCTGCAGAGCTGGCCCTGTCCCCACACCTGGTCACAGGGCAACTAATATAGGCACTGCTTTTGAGGACTTACTATGTGCCAGGCAAATCCTTTGAATGCTTGCAGTCAGCCCTCTGGCTGAGTTCTAATCTCCTACTGCTTAGCTATCACACTGGATGTGGCTTGCAGCAAGTCGTGCATCTGCTCTGAACTTGTATGCCAACTTCCATGTAGGGGCTCCTGGCAGGACCCGAGGCCAGGCCCAGCAGTGGCGTTCCATGTGTGTGAACCACTTTTCATCATCTGTGTATCGAGAGTATGCAGGCCACCTGCTTACCCTGAGGGCTGGAATGAGCAGGGTGGAGGGAATGGGCTGTGGTCAGGAAAGGCAGAGCCCTGGCCCTACAGGAGTTCAAGGTCGCTGTCCCCTCCCACAGGGAGAGTGTGTGCTGATCTGGGGCTTGCTATTCAGCCTCTGTGGGAGCTGTCACTCCTGGGGGCAGTGTCTGTGCAGAGGGCAGTGGGGAAGGGCTGCTTTGGCAGGCTTGCATGGTCTGCACTGGGGTCAGGGCTGTGCAGGGGTCTAGGGACCCCTCTTAGGTACACAAAGCTAACTTGGATGTGTCCCAAGGTGGGCTTCCAGGGACCACCAGGCCTGGGCTAGACTGCCCATGCCCCTCCCTCTGTCTGTCTGATCAGACACCTTCCTGTCCCAGAGTAGCATGCAGCCTGGCACCCGGATTGTGTCTCCAGACCCGGCATCCTGATAGGGGTTTGCAAGGTCCTCTCGCCACCATGTGAGTGCCTCTGGGAGGAAGTCCATGTAGACGGGATGTGCGTGCTCTCCTGGGTTTCCCAAGTGCAGAAAATGTCTGGTGTACCATGAGGCAGGAGAGGATGGTATTTGTGGGCAGTATCACACCCTGGGCCTGAGGCTGGTGGGAACTGGGGGACACACTGTGCTCCCGACATGCCTGTAATGGGCTGCTGCTCCCTAAGCAGGTCACAGCCTGAGGCAGGTCACAGCCTGTGCAGGGCATGTGCATGGCCCACACTCGGCTGTCTGTCCCGAGCTGGGAGGCTTTGTGAGTTTGAAAGAATGGCCTCTGCTCCTTCGGTGTGGCTCACTGGTTGGCACGTACCAAGAGATCGCAGGTTTGATTCCAGGCAGGACATGTGCAAGTTATGGGGTGTTGATCCCTGGTGGGGGGCAGGAGGCAACTAATCAGTTAACATCCATGTTTCTTTCTTTCCCTCTCCTTCTTCTCTAAAATCAATAAAAATGTTTTTAAAGAAAGGAATGGCCTCTGCAGCCCTGCAGTCATGTGGCGTGCACCAAAGCCTGCGGCTTGCTTGTGGCCTGGGAGCTGTAATAAAGAACCTGAAACCTGGGGGAAAGATGCTGTGGTGGGCACTGACACGCGGCTTGATGGAACGCAGCATCCCGAAGCTGTGGTGTGTGACAGGCTTTCAGGAGCTTTTTGCTCTGAAGACCCAGCTCCTGTCTGCACAGGCTGGGAGGCGGGAGAGCTTGCATCAACCACGTGGGCTTAGAATTCTGACTGAGACGGGCATTTTTGGGATGTTTCAGGGAGAGTTTTCTGATGCCAGGGTTAAGGCTGAAAGGGATGGCCCAGGACCTGTCAACCCAAATTGCCAGTGCCAAGCATCTAGACTGCCCCCTTGTCTCAGAGAGGCGAGGCAAGCACAGCAGCTCACATGGGTGAGGTGCCTGGGAATGTCTCTGGGCCCTAGGGATGAGGATTGTGGGAAAGTGGTGCTCAGTCTCAGCTGTACTGTTGGGCACAGAGAGAGTGGGCTGCCAATTCCTTCTCTCCCTTCTTCCCTCTCAGTAGCATTCTGAGGCTTACGAAGAACTTGCACTCTCCCAATGCTTCCTTGTCTTCCCTATTTGTCACCCACGGTTGCTTCTCTCCACATAGCATGCTCAGAGCCACAAGTTATTATTTTCAAAACCTGCTACCCAAAGGTGGCGGCCCAGGTTGGCATGACCCAACGATGGCTGTCTTTTGGTTCTTAGCATCCTCTGAAATATCTCCACTTCTCAGCTCCTGCCTCCTGACCACATTCTGAACACTGTCCTCTCCCACACCTCCTGTACTCTCATGGCTTTGCTTACAAACAATAGAAGTCAGCTTTAGCTAACCTAGCCAGTGGAAATAATGAATTGTAGGATATTGGGAATCTCACAGAATCAAGGGAATTCTGGAGAATCAGATTAAGGAAATGGGCACCAATCAAGGAAGTTTGGGGCACAGGACACTGTTCAGTCACGCTGTTGACAGCAGGTTGGTTGGGTAGCAGGGCGGTTGCTGGGCTCCTGCTGCCAGTGGCACTGCCCAACTCTGCTTCCAGGATGATTTTCTTGATTGCACCACTATGGTGTCAAACTCTTAGATTTCTTACATACTTTATTACTTTCAGTAGAGGCCCAGTGCATGAAAATCATGCACTGAGGAGTGGGGGTGAGGAGTATTCCTCAGCCCAGCCTGCACTCTCTCCAATCTGGGACATCCCTCTCACAATCTGGGACTGTTGGCTCCCAACCTCTCACATGCCTGCCTGTCTGATTGCCCCTAACTGCTTCTGTCTGCCAGACTGATCACCCCCTAACCACTCCCCTGCCAGCCTGATTGATGCATAACTGCCCTTCCCTGCTGGCCCAATCACCCCTAACTACCCTCCCCTGCAGGCCTGGTCACCCCTAACTGCCCTCCTCTGCTGGCCCGGTCACCCCTAACTGCCCTCCCATGCCAGCCAGTTTGCCACCAACTGCCCTCCCCTGCTGGCCCGGTTGCTCCTAACTTCCTTCTCCTGCTGGCTCAGTCACCCCCAGCTGCCCTCCCCTGCAGGCCTGGTACCCCCCAACTACCTTCCCTTCCTTGCAGACCTGGTCACCCCTAACTGTCCTCCCCTGCTGGCCATCTTGTGGCAACCATCTTGTGACCACATGGGGGCCAATCATCTGTGTGAGGGCAGTTTGCATATTACCTCTTTATTATATAGGATTAGATTTAGGGAGTAGGGAAAGCTGATCTAGCTTAGGCTTTTAAAAAAATATATTTTTTATTGATTTCAGAAAGAAAAGGAGAGGGAGAGAGACATAAACATCAATGATGAGAGAAAATCATGGATTGGCTGCCTCCTTCATGTTCCACAATGGGGATCAAACCCACAACTGGGGCATGTGTCCTGACCAGGAATCGAACCATGACCTCCTGGTTCATAGGTCAACACTCAACCACTGAGCCACACCGGCTGGGCTAGGTTCTGCTTTTTACAGTAGCTGTCTGGGTGTTGGAAGGGGAAGTATCTAGCCCATCCAGCATCATTACTGAGAGGAATGACCTTTTATGCTTCAAAACTGAAGTCATGGTGGACTTTCCCCCAAAATGGGAGGGAATTTGCATGCTGGGAAGCCAAAAGAATGCAAATGGTCACCCTCACTGGCTGACTAATACCCTGGTGCATTTATGCAATAAATATTTTTGAACAGTTGCTACGTGACCAACTCTGTTCTAGGGGCATGGCAGTGAATAGGACACACAAATTCCTACTCACATGAAACTTGCAGGAGATGGACAATAAATGTAATAAATAAGGATATGGTATGTTTTGTGGCGATAAGTTTTATGGAAAAAATACAGGAAAAGGAGATGTGAAATGTATGAGAGATTCAATTTCAAAGGCGGCGGTAAGGGAAGGTCTAACTAGAAAGTTGACATTTGAGCAAAGGTGGAGAAATGAGCCAACTGCATCCCTGGCAGAGGGTATTCTGGGTAGAGAGGACAGAGACCTATGCCCTTTAGTGATGGCATAGGATACAAGGAGCAATATCTCGCCCTGCTTTTTTATGGAACATATTATTGAAGAACTCAGAACCCTGGAGCTCCAGAAAGGTTGACCTCATTTGGCAGGTTCCTGTACTTTCACAGAAACTGTTTTCTAGCTATATACACGTGTCTTACCAAGGCACTTGGTCCCTGCTAATTTACAATCTCCACATCTTAGCATGGTGTCAGGTGCGTGGCAGTCAAATTCTTGTGAACTGTATGGCTCAGGGCCAGAAAGCTGCTATGGCCCTCAGGCAGGACAGTGAATGTTTACTGCTGTACCCACCTGGAGAAGGCTAACTGCTCTAGTTTTGTTTGTTGGGATAGGAAAGAAAACACTGACAAATCAATAACTGGGGTCTGTATCAATTTGATCCAATAAAGAGGCCATATCAGGAGCAGAGATGTGATTGAAGTCTCCAGTTGCTTAAGTCCACAGGACTCATTATCTTTTGCATCTGCCAACCTAGAAAGTTACCTAGGGATGTGACTGGAGTCCTCTGCTTTGCACCTTCACATTCTTAATGATGATGATAATTTCTCTGATGTCTCTAGGGATGTTGTAGTGCTTTTATTTTCTTTCTTTGTCAGGGAGAGAGAAATGGCTTTCACATTGCCCTTTCTGCCTTATTAGCCCTTCGTTGATTTTCACAGAGTCAATTAGTTGTTCATCATATGCTGAGGGTAGCTCTTCTAAACACACACTCAGAAAATGGAAAATAACCATGGAGTAAGTCTTGTGTCTCTTGGACTTACTCTGAGGCTGACTTGGGTCAAAACTTGGCTTTTCCTTTGACCTCCATTAACCCCTCTGTGGCTGATGGGTCCCCACGATGTTCATGGTTTCTGGGAATCGGGGTTGGCCAAAGATAGGCACTCTAATGCCCAATAGGCCACACCTCCTGCCTCTGTGAGCAGTGTCCTGATAAATCTCCTCAGGCCCCTTGAGAAGGCTAGGAAGAACAGTCATCATACTTCACTGTGACACTTGACTGTGACGCTTTGGGGGGCGTTCAGGTCTTCTGTTCATTGAAAGAGTTCAGGTCAATCTGGGGGCTGAGGGTTTGGACATTGGATGACATACTCAGTGCTTCAATTTTTATGGTTTAAATAGGCCTCTTGCCCCTCCTGTCCCCACCTCAGGTATATGGATTTGTAAGGCCTTGGTGGGTCACCTGTTTGCTTTGTTTTGGGTACCGCAGGGTCAGTTAATTCCCATCAGCTATTCCTGAAGGTGCGTCCATTCTGAGGACCCTCTGTCCTGCTACTTCTTCCGTCTGCCGGGCTCACTCCCATGGCCCTTGGGTGCTGCCTCTGACTGTCTCTGTTGACATCAGGGTCCAATTTCAGTTGAACTCTGTAGCCTATATAGAGAGAGCAGGGTCAGAAGCGTTTCCCAAATTGCTGCTGCGTCCTCAGCTTTGATTTGTCACCACCTGTGGAGGGAGTGGCTGAGGGGAGTGGCTGGGGGCGAGTGGGGGAGACAGCACAGGATGCACTGAGGTCAGAGCCCATGGTCTTGGACGGCTCTGCATTCTATCAAAGCAGGTCGAGCATTCTCCTGCATTTACAGCAAGTCGCCACTGACTTTAGATTTCTGCTAAATACAGTGGTACCTTGAGATATGAGTGCCATCGAGCTAGTGATATTTTGCTTTGAAATACCAGCAACATTTGAGATACGAGTAATCGCGCGGATTGGCTGGCTGCACATGACCCACCAGTTTACCTTCACTCGAGCGTCTCATAATTTCCCACGCCTCAGTCAGTGTGCTTGTTTACCTCGTTGTCGAAGCATCTTTTGTGCATTTACATACTTTATCACATTTCTTTTTATAACCATGGGTCCGAAGAAAGCGAGTGGAAAGGTCAGTGCTCAGAAGAGGATGATGTCTATTGAAGTAAAGTGTGAAGTCACAGAAAAATGTGAGCAAGGTGTGCGAGTGGCTGACTTGGCGAGGCAATACGGGCGTAGTACTTCAACGATATGCACTGTGCTTAAACAGAAGGAGTCAGTAAAGGGTATAACGCCAGCTAAGGGCGTTATAATAATTTCTAAGCTCCGTAGCTCTCTCCATGAAAAGATGGAGAATCTACTGATGGTGTGGGTGATGGAGAAGCAGCTTAAAGGAGATACATTAACACAGGGCATCATATGCAAGAAGGCGCGAGCGATTTACGGTGATTTGCTGGAGCAGACCCCTAGCACTTCCATGGACGAAGCATCGAAAGACTCATTTAAAGCCAGTAGAAGCTGGTTTGATAACTTCAGGAAAAGGTCCGGCATTCACTCCATCGTCAGGCATGGTGAGGCAGCAAGTTCGGATGTGAAGGCAGCTGAGAACTACCTCAAAACTTTTTCCGAACTGATAGAAGCCAAAAGATATATCCCCCAGCAAGTCTTCAACTGTGACAAGACAGGGCTTTTCTGGAAGAAGATGCCAAATAGGTCTTATATAATGGCAGAGGAGAAGGTGATGCCAGGACACAAACCCATGAAGGATAGGCTAACTCTCGCACTGTGCGCCAGTGCGAGTGGCGACTGCAAGATCAAGCCTCTGCTGGTATACCATTCGGAAAACCCCAGAGTCTTTAAGTCACATAAGATTTTAAAAGATAAACTGCAAGTTATGTGGAGGGCAAACCTGAAGGCATGGGTCACCAGGCAGTTCTTTGTGGAATGGGTAAAGCTGGTTTTCGGCCCTTCTGTTAAGAAATATCTACAGGAAAACAACCTAACCATGCAAGCCCTCCTCGTCCTCGACAATGCTCCTGCTCACCCACCAAACCTCGAAGATGAACTCCTCGAAGAGTTCAAGTTTATAAAGGTTGTCTACCTA
The DNA here is from genome assembly GCA_011751065.1 of Lasiurus cinereus. Classification (NCBI taxonomy): domain Eukaryota; kingdom Metazoa; phylum Chordata; class Mammalia; order Chiroptera; family Vespertilionidae; genus Lasiurus; species Lasiurus cinereus. Next base: position 10,649,634 of record JAAGEH010000021.1, read on the forward strand.
CCTCCCAACACCACTCCTATCCTGCAGCCCATGGATCAGGAGGTGATTTCTAATTTTAAAAAGCTGTACATCAAGCACCTGTCCCGGCGCTGCTTTGAGGTGATGGAGAACACAAACCTCACCCTTTGAGAGTTCTGGAAGAACCACTTTAACATCGTGATATGCGTCAGAATTATTGATCAGGCCTGGCTGGGTGTTACAATGAGGACTTTGACCTCTGCATGGAAAAAGCTGTGGCCTGAGGCCGTAGCCTAAAGGACCTTGGAAGGATTCGAACCCAAGGTGCCAGTGGAGAAGGAGATAGTGTCTCTGGGAAAATCCATGGGCCTGGAGATGGATGAGAGAGACGTGAATGAGCTCGTCGAGGAGCACTCTCTGGAACTCACCACAGAGGAGTTACAAGAGTTGCAGTCTCAGCAACATGCGGAGGTCCTCCAAGAAATTGGTTTCGAGGAGGAGCCAGAGGTGGAGGAGATCTCTACAAGTGAGATAAAGGAGATCTTAGGAATGTGGGAGAGGATGTCACACTTCCTGGAAAAGAAACACCCCGAAAAATTTGCTACTGGTCATGCATCGGAGCTGTTCAATGAAACTTGCCTCACCCATTTCAGAAACATTCTGAAAGGGAGGAAGAGGCAAACTTCTTTGGACACGTTTTTTTTTTTTTTGAAATCGGCCCCAAATGCAAAGACCAGTAGTAATTAAGTTCAGTGAAGATTAGTTAAGTTACATTCAGTTTAGGGATAAAGTGTAGCATTAAGAATGTAACGAGTAGGTAAATACACTTTATAAAACCAGTTTATTCCTTTACATTCTCTTTTATTATGTTTTTATACAATATTTGTCATTTATAAATACATTTTTCTTATTCAAAAACACGTAAGGAGAACAACTGGGGTTTCATTTTGGGGGCTGGAATGGATTAACGGCATTTCAGTTTATTTCAATGGGGGAAATTTGCTTTGAGATACGAGCAACTTGATATACGAGCAAGGTTATGGAATGAATTAAACTCGTATCTCGAGGTACGACTGTAGTGAGCAAGCATTTAGAACCATTTGAGCTGGGACTTGGGATGTACAAGTGCAGTCTGACCGGAGATTGTAGTCCTCTGCCTGTACCCGTATTCCAGTGTAAATGAGTGTGCTGCGACATTCTGTGTGTGAGCAAGCCTTCTCCTCTCATGCTGTATGTGTGTGTGCGCGAGAGCTCTAATATGGAGTGGTGCAGTGGTGGTAGGCACTGTGAAACTGGAAGGGAAGCAGGAGAGGTTGGCTCAGCTGATATGGGAGGCTGAGCTGGGTTGAGGGTCAAAGGCCACTTGGAGTCCACTGAAATTCTCCCATTATAGTTATTGGCTCTCTGCGGTTCCCAGTCAATGCCCAACCCCACCATAAGAGACTTGGTCAGATTGTCAGTGCAACTCCTAGTGTGTTTTAGCACCTAGAATTCAAACACTTGGTTTTCCCTTTCTCTTTCATCTTTACAGGGCAGTGAGAAACTGCCATCCTGACTTCCTCCATTGTCATTAAGCTCTTCATGCCTTTCATGCTGCTTTGGGGGTGGACCTTTAATCCCCTAAAACTTTGCCTTCAATTTATGAGTTACTTAATCCATCCATTCAATAAAGGTCTATTATTAGGATATAGCAGAGGAAAACAAAACAAAACAAAACAACAAAGAAATCCAGAGAAACCCTGACCTCACAGAGCTCTTAGTCTAGCAGATGTCCTGGGAGGACTCAGGGAATGGTTCCCTCACCTCTGCACAGTGTTGCTGGCTGCCAGCCTCTCTCTCCTGAATCCAATGAGGTTTCCTACTTTGCCCAGTGGGGCCAGATTACCTGTCCCTGATGTCCCTCATGATTTCTTTTTACAATAGACTTAACTTGTCCTCACATACTCACTGTGGCCATCTCATGCAGTATGTTTTTTCCTCTAAAAGGCAAAATGTAAGTCATTTCCTGCACCTACTCTCTCTTACCCCAAATTCCCTTTAAGATTTTAATGATTTTAATGGAATTTGGGTAAAGACCAGAATCTTTTTTTTTAATGTATTTTATTGGTTTTTCACAGAGAAGAAGGGAAAGGGATAGAAAGCCAGAAACATCGATGAGACACATCGATCAGCCACCTCCTTGCACGCCCTCCACTGGGGATGTGCCTGCAACCAATGTACATGCCCTTGACCAGAATCGAACCCAGGACCCTTCAGTCCCCAGGCCGGTGCTCTATCCACTGAGCCAAACTGGTTTCGGCAAGACCAGAATCTTAAAGGAGGCTTTTATTGTCTATCACCGACTTTGCACATACTTCCTCTGTCTATTGCTCCTTCAGTTACCCACACATACCCCTTCAACAGGTTACTTTCTTTTTATCTTTCATAAATCAAGTTGAAGTTCACAGCCTGGCTCTTCAGCACCCGCCATTCTGCCCAGGCCTCAGTTGCTGTGTGATCGAACAGAGTGCTGGGATCCCTGGTGAAAGACCTTCCTTGCTGACCAGTGGGGCCCAGAGTGCAGGTGCTGTACTGGCATTTGTCCACATGGTACCCTGGCTCTGCTCAATGCCTGACACGTGGGGCATTCAGTGACAGTTGCCTACTGAATCACAACACCATGATGCGCATTCCAACGCCTGCTCAATCCCTGACCACATGGGAGGGTGCTGTCACTGTTGTCAGGGGCCAGAGGCCATTGGATGGCTTCCTGGTAGAAAAAGAGGTGAGCGGGAAGGCAGCCAGGCTTGCCTCCAGGTGAATGTTTGGCAGCAGCTGGGTTTTCGGTCTTGGATCCCCTTCTGTGCCTGGTGTTCACGCCTGGCTGCGCTCACTATTGGCTTGAAGTCAGTCTCCAGTCCAGGTAGTGGAAAGAGTAGCATGTGTGGGCCTCTGCAGATGTAAACACGGGGTCCCAGCCTGTCAGCTTCCCGATCTTTCATCTGCTAATGCTGTGACCTAGCCTTTGGGGTTTATCTCCTTTGCGTCCATCCTGGTTTCTGATAGAGAATTCAGGTGGTGTACAGCCCTTGGCTCTGGCTGGTGAGGAGACTCCCGGGGATGAGTCCCTGCCCTGGCGCTCCAGCCCTTCTGAGGGTGTGAAGCCTTTGTGGGAGGAGCCTGGACAGGGCTGGGGAATGGAAGGTAAGAGCAGCTTTTCCACAAATCCAGCTCAGCTGATCTCCTTTCTAAGCAATGCCGTTACCTCTTTTATCACTGCTGTTTCGTGCGTCCCATAAACTTCCAATTATCCATTCAGCAGCATGGCTTGGCTTTATCTCAGGCAAATTGGCTCCAACAGATCGACTGTTTACAAGCCATTGCTTCCCCAAATTCTACATCTAGGCGGCTTGATGTTTGTTAACTTTGATCATTGGGGCTGTATAATTCTCTCCTGCTCTGCCCCAAAGCCTGCAGAAGTAGCAACGACTGCAGCTGGTCTCCTGTCCTCTGCCACATACATCCCCAGTAATCACATTCTGGGATAGAAATCTCAGTTATGGTATTGGCTGAGGAGTGTCAGGAGGGAACTGCTATTAAAATATCTCTCCTGCAGTAAACATTTATGCCCCTTGCAAGGATAAGATCATAGCATCTGACTGACCAGAGAAAAAAGTAGACTACATTGTTTCACTTATATTTTGGACTTCACAATTGGCTCAGCCAGAGCCCTGATGGATGGCCCGCTGTCATTATCACTGTGAGTAATTGGAGCTTGAGGGCAGCGCTGTGAGCCCTGCATCATACCACAGAGGGCGCTGCTATCTACGGGCTTCCTTTCGAGTCCGTGCTCCCGCTGCTGGTGCCAGGCACGCTGGTCCTAAGGATGCTGGGAGACCCTGCCGTGCTGCTCTGTGCCAGGCCACCCTCGGGGCTCATTGTTGGACTGCCGAGACTGAATGCTCAGGTTACAGGAAGATTACACATAATTTTCTAAATTGGCTGCATTGGTCATCCCCTGCCAGCAAAGCAGAGGCGATGCTCTGCCCAGGTGGCAGCACATGGGCTCCTGTCTGTGTTGCAGGACGTGGCCAGTGGCACCCTAGCCTGGTCCTCTTCTGTGTCTGTGACCTGCGGAGGGAGCCTTAGCTTTGTTCATAGGGGCTTCTTCTTGGCGACGTGTCCGATTATGTCTTCTACTCATTTTTTTGTTTGTTTGAAGATCATTTTCTTTGTTGAACTTCATATATTAGTGACATTAATCCATTTTCAGTTATAACTGTTATACATGTTGTATTTCTATTTGTCTTTTTTACTTTCTTGTAAGTTTCCATTGATAAACAGGAGTTCTTAATTTGGATATAGTAAAAATTTATGAACCATTTATTTTTCTGTGTTTTCTTCTTAAGAAATTCTTTTTAATATTCTAGCCTCCCAGTGTGACATTATGCAGGGCTCATAGACTGCCCACGACCTCCAGCTACTCATGCTGATGACAGCTTGTCATAAACCAGGGACTCTGACTAACATCCAGACCAGAAAGGTATTTACCTTAAGGTGTTAAAGGTGTTAATCAGCTGCAGTTAGCTTTGATGTTTGGAGTGAGGGATTTAAACTCAAGTTCTTTCCCAAATGGATGACCATGTTTTCTGGCTCTGTCTATTGAGGAGTCCCTCATGCAGCCCTGTCCTGCCCTCAGTCACTGAGAACATGCCCACACACCTACAACCTTGTTTCAGGGCTTTGCATTCTAGCTCTTTGGTTAACCTCTGCATGGCCCTTGCTGTAGCTTCATAATCATTCTTGCTATCCTGCAAAAGAAGCCTCCTTTCTCTGTAGTATATTGGCTAATTTATTTTTCTTTTTACTGCCATGTAAAGTTTAGAATAAAGTTATTAGGGCCCACGAAAGTCCTGTTGGGGTCTTGAGTAAAATTTAATTAAATGTAGGGATAAATTTGGGAAAGATTGACATCTGCATATGTATCTTCAATTATTTAAGGTTTTCATAGCTCAGATAAGACTTCATGCCAATATTTTTCTTGCCTGCTGTCAAGAGAAGCCCTCATTTGTTCCTCCAGTCATAATAGGAGCCAGACCTCATATGTATACACGTACATTTTTGTATAGTGTCCTAATTCAGTGTCTGGGTGGCGGTGATCTGACACTGAGCATCTGGGCTGCATTGTGTCCCCCATCAGGGTCTGACTGCACACCCTTATGGAGGTTGGCAGTTAATATACTGACAATTTCTGTAGGTGTTTGCTTCACTGCGCTTGATGCTGTTTTCCTGGAAGGCCAGATGTCTTAGGCTTTGTTATTAGATATTTCAGTCACACCACACCCTCTGTCGCCTGCTCCCTGATTGATTAGCCAGTTGACTGACTACATGATGAACCAGGATACTCCCCACAGCATTTACCCTCGCTCTGGTTTCTCCTCTCTCTGCTTTAAGGGGGCTTATTCAGCGGTCGGCGGGCTGTTAGTCTTGCTGGTGTCCATTCGCCTGGCAAGTACTTATTGAGTGGAGCTGGCCACCAAGGCACCTGCTCTGGACAGGGGACCCAGGAGCTCAGGCAGGCCCAGGGCCTGCTGGTGACATCAACATTTGTGTTGGTTGCTGGCTGTCTTCGCCTTTGCTGGATGCGGCAGGGAAAAGGATGAGATTTAGGTCTAAAAGTGCTTTGTCCTTTTGTTTCCTGATGGGAGATCATGGGAGACTTTAGCTTCCCTCAGCCTCAACTTTCCTCTTTATAAGATGGGAGGAAAAGTCAGACCCTGATATAGGCACCTCAGAGTGTGATGTTCTGGTAACTCATGGCTTCTTTGTGGGTCTTTCTCTCAAGACTCCAGACAGGGGAATAGGAGCAACCCAGGCCTTTTCCCACCTGTCCGTTGACAGCTGTATTGGGGCTGCCTCTGCAAGCCAGGGCTGGAGGGAGGGTGTGTTAATCAGGGTCTCCAGAGAAATAGCACCAGTAGGTGTGTGCATGCGTGTGCTTGTATGTGCATGTGCCATAGAAGGGCTTCCTTCAGGAAAGCGGTTGGGACTTTGTACAAGTGGCCTGGGCCTTGGGGCTCTGGGGACTCTGGGCTCAGGGAGAGGGGGCTGAATGCTGGCTGCTCCAGGCTGGGCGCAGGGGAGGAGGGGTACAGCTGCGCCTTCCAGTTTTATCCTTCTCCTGCTATGGCTTCTGGTTGCCATGTTTGTTTTCTTGTCTTATTTTTTCCCCCTGTAAATTTTTTAACCCAAGAAGCTCTCACACAAAGCCTAGGAGACTAATTAAGGGACACTGCTGTGCCCCATCAGGTTTGTGTCCATTTTGCTGCTGCTGTTTATAGTTCTCTGAATCTTAACACATAGCGAAATTCATGTGTCCCCACCCCGATCAGGCTGTAAAAATTCTCTCATGCTGCTGCTTTGTAGTCCCACCTCTGCCCCCGACCCCCTGGTCAACTCTTCATGGTCCTTATACTTTCCAGGCTGTCCTGGAAGTGCAATCTATAGGGAGAGCCTTGGGCTCATTCATGTGTCCACAGTACGCTCCACTGCAGACCAGGATTGGTTGGGTATGCCGCAGTGTGCACCCATTCACTTGCTGCAGACGCCAAGGTAATTCTCAGGTTTGGGGATACAGCGCTGCTGAAAACATCTGTGTATATGTTTCTGTGAAGATTTTATTCCGTTTGGGTAAACAGGGTTACATGACAGGCAGGTATATATTTAACGTAATGAAACAGCTAAATCTTTCCAGAGAGACTAACATAATTGGAATTGGCTTTTGTATGAATTGTGAAGCTTAGTTGAAGGATTTTGCTGTTGCTGGTTGTTTTTTTTTTTGTCGGTATGTGGAGACCCAGTTGTTCTGACACCATTTGTGAAGAGAATATCTTTCTCTGTTGAGTTGTTTGTCACCATGAAGCTCCCTTGGCCATATTTGTGTGAGTCTATCTTGGACTCTGCTTGGGGCTCTGATCTGCGGGTCGGTCGTTTCACAGCATCACGCTGCCTCGGTCACTGTGGCTCTACAGTAAGCCATCAAATTGACAGAGGGAGCTTTCAATCTTTCAAGTTGCTGGAGCTACTTGAATGCCATGGCCTTTTGCTTGCCTTTCCAAATACATTTTAGAAACAACATGTCCATATTTAAAAAGCGTTTCCGGGATTTTGATCAGAATTACCTTAAATCTGTTGACCAATCTGGGTAGTACTGACATCATTGCCATGTCGACTCTTCTAATCTGTGGTCACAGTCTTTCCTTCTATTTATTTAGGTCTTGGCTTTTCTGTGTCAGCATTTTGCAGAGATTCACAAGTTATGTCAGCTTTATATTTTTGGAGCTATTGTAAGTAGCAGTGTTTTTAAAGTTTGTTTTCCAATTCTACATTGCTGGTATAAAAATTTTGTATTCTGTGATCTTGATAAACGTAATGATTGATTCTGAGGATGTTTTGTAGGGTAAGTGAAGCTCTCTACAGAGAATCGTCATGATTGTGAGTAAGTCAGTGCTACTTCTTCCTTTCCAATCCATGTGCTTTATTTCTTTTTCTTGCCTTAGTGCTCTGACTGTAAATGCCAGTGAGCTAGGGAATGGGTATGAGGAGAGTGCACAGCTGCCTTTGCCTGAGTCTTTCAACTTTTAGTATAATGATTTCCTTTTATTAGATAGGATGGGTACTCTTTATCAAGTAGAAGAAGTTCTCTTTCAGTTTCAGTTTTCTGAGAATTTTTATCATGAATGCATTCTGAACTTTGTCAAGTGATTTTTATGCACCTATAGATGTAGGTTTTCTTCTTTAGACTGTTAACATAGTATATTATATTGCTTTGTTTTAAATATTGAATTAGTCTTCTACTTCTGAGATAGATTTTACATGGACATGATTTCTTATTCTTTCTATTTATTGCTAGATTCAATGTGCTAATATTAAATATTTTTTGAAGATTTTTGTGCCTAGTGCTTGGGAAACATTGGTCTTTAATTTTTTTTGTTTTTGTTTTTGGATTCTTTGGTTTTTGTAATATGCAATGAGGGGAGGGTCCCTTCTCTTACATTTTCTCAAAGAGATTTTGTAGAGTGGGTTTTATGTTTTCTTTAAGTGTTTGGTAGACGTTCCCAGGAAGATAATGTAGGACTGAGGACCTTTTGGACAGCTTTTAGTCTATTTGGTACTTATTGAAGATATTGACTCATCTTTGGTGGATTTTTGGCATTTGTGTTTTTCAGTGATTCTTCTGTTATACCTAAGCTGCCAAGTTTATGTGTATAGCATCGTCCCTTGACCTCCCTGATTTCTTCTGTTTGTGGGTCCCTTCTGACTCCCTTTCTGTTCCTGGCATTGGTAATTTGAGTATTTTTCTCTCTTCTTTCTTTATTAGTCTTCTGAGGTCTATCAGTTGCCTCTATTTTTCGAAGAACTCATTTTTGTTCCATTTATCTTATCTGTTGTATCATGTGTTTGATTTGATTTCTGTTTATCTTTTTTAAAAATACATTTTTATTGATTTCAGAGAGGAAGGGAAAGAGAGAGGAGAGGAGAGGGAGGGAGAGGAAAAGGGGAGAGAGAGGGAGAGAAAGAGAGAGAGAAACATCAGTGGTGAGAGAGAATCCTTGATTGGCTATCCCCCACATGCTTCACATTGGGAAGTGAGCCCACAACCCAGGGGACTGAGCCTGCACATTGTGACCTCCTGGTTCATAGGGCGACAGTCAACCACTAAGCCACACAGGCCAGGCTAATTTCGGCCTATCTTGATTATTTTCTGCCTTCTGCTGGCTTTGAGTTTAATATGCTGTTCTTTTTCTAGTCTCTTAAAATGGAATTGTATATTTTTGCTTTGACTTCTTTCTCATTTTCTAGTATAAGTATTTCAATGCCATGGTTTCTCTCTAAGCACTGCTTTCCTTGTCCCGCACAAATTATAAAATGTTGTATTTTTATTTTTGTTTAGTTCAAAATGTTTTCTCATTTTCTTCAGACTTTCCCTTTGATCCATGGATTGTTTAGAAGAGTGTTTTCAAATATTTGAATATTCTTATGTTATTTTTATTGTTGAATCTAGTTTACTCCCATTATGGTTGGGAAAGCATTTTATGATTCAGTTATTTAACATTTTTAAGGATTTGTGTTATGATGAGGGTGTGGTCTTTCTGGGGCACGTTCCTCGCCTGCTGAGACAGTGGATCCCAGCAGCCATGTGCCCAGGGTGGCGGGACGGGCCTGCTCCTCTGTGTCCTTGCTGGTTTCCACCTCCTAATTTTATTACTGAAAGTTGTGCTGAAGTCTCTGTAATTATGCATTTTTTTAATTTCTAATTTCATTTCCTCCAGGTTTTATTTTGTACATTTGAATTTCTGTGTTTAGATGCATACACCTTTAAGGTTGTTCTCTTTCCTGGGAAATTGAGCCTTTTACTATGATGTACTGTGCCTTGCCACCAGGGTAATTTGCTCTCCTCTGATGCCTCTTTTCTTTGATATTAAGGTAGCTGCTGCAGCTCTCACCTGCTTATGTGTTTGCATGATATGGTTTTCATTCTTGTATCTTTGATTTACTTGTATCATATTTAATGAAGTGAGTTTTTTGTAGGGAGCATATAATTAGTTTGCATCTTTAAAAAATCATTCTTACTGTCTATCTGTTGATTGGTATGTTCAGGTTTTACATTTAATGCATTTGTTGATCTGTTTAGATTTAGGTGTTTAATTTGTTATTTTTTCTTATCTTTTCTGTTCTCTGTGTTCCCTTTCCTGCTTTCTTTTGGATTATTTAAACCTTTTTTAGTATTCCTTTTGACTTTATGTACCATGATTTTGACAGCACTACTTTGAGTATTTTTTTTTATCATGGTTGCCTTGGAGATAACAATTTGCACACTTACTTTTTGACATGCACTGAGATTCAGTGTTTCACCACTTCAAGAGCATGTATTAGTCTCACCACATTTAGGCTCCTTTATCACCCTCAATTTATGTTTTAGTTATCTTACATATTATATCTACACACATCAGAATCTCCACCAGGCTATCTTACGTGTTTATTCTTTTAGCCATCAAGCACATGTTAAAGAACTCAAGAGGAAAACAGTCTATTACCCTGTTTTCCCAAAAATAAGACAGTGTCTTATATTAATTTTTGCTCCCAAAGATGCGCTAGGTCTTATTTTCAGGGGATGTCTTATTTTTCCATGAAGAAGAATACGGTACACATTTATTGTTGAACAAAACAAAAAAGGAAATTTATGACCTGTATATGGTACAGTAGTAGTTGTCATCACAAACCAGCTCACTGACTGGCTGCAGTGCAGCCAGAGCTGTTTAGGCAGTGCGAGGTCTCTTTAAATCAGGAGTCAGATGCCTTACTGTAGCTTCGGGGTCCTTATATTCCGGAGAGGCCTTATGTTTGGGGGAGGCCTTATTATCAGGGAGATCTTATTTTCGGGGGGATGCCTTATATTACAGCGAGAGGCAAAACTGGAAGTAGGTCTTATTTTGGGGGATGTCTTACTTTTGGGGAAACAGGGTAAAACTCCCAAATCTGGTTAACGAAAAATCTATAGATCAAAAAAATTTAGCAAAACCCAAACAGGATAACCCTAAAACAGCCTCTGCTTAGACATATCATAATCCAACTGCTAAATACCAGGAAGAAAAACTATTGAAAGTAACCAAGTTTATAAATACCCTGTTTCCCTGAAAGTAAGACATTCTTAGAAAATAAGACCTACTTACAGTTTTGCCTCTCACTGTAATATAAGGCATCCCCCTGAAAATAAGACCTCACCGGCTGTTCAGTGAGCTGGTTTGTGATGACAACTACTACCGTACCATATACAGGTAATAAATTTCCTTTTTTTTTGTTCAACAATAAATGTGTACCATATTCTTCTTCATGGGAAAATAAGACATCCTCTGAAAATAAGACCTAGCGTGTCTTCGGTAGCAAAAATTAATATAATACACTGTCTTATTTTCGGGGAAACAGGGTAGGCCATTTTTTCTTCAAATACTTTTTCTTTCTTCATTCTGGGACTCCAATATACACAAACACTAAGCCTAATGTTTTTCTTTTACAGATCCTTGAGGTGATGTTCATTCTTTAAAATCACAGTTCTCCCTCTCGTTCCTGGTGTGTGATCTTTGTTGATGCTGTGTCCCTTCTGTGCGAAGCTCATGTGCTCCAGCCTGCAGCTGAGCGCCCAAGGTGCCTGCTACAAGCTAGTGTACATTTCAGCTCAACACTCTACTTGGTTCTTCTTATTTCTTCTACTTATTTGTTGAGACTTAACTTTCCAATTTATTTCAGGTCATGACAGTTGTTTGTTGGAACATTTTAACATAGTTATTTTAAAGCCTTTGCCAAAAAATTCCCACTTGTGTTATCCTGTGGTTGATGTCTGTTTATTGCCTTTTCTCACATGTGTTGAGATTCTGCTGGCTCTTCTTACTCGGAATGAACTTGGGTTTGCCTTGGGCATTGTGAGTATTCTGTTAGGATAGTGGTCGGCAAACTCATTAATCAACAGAGCCAAGTATCAACAGTACAACGATTGAAATTTCTTTTGAGAGCCCAATTTTTTAAACTTAAACTTCTTCTAACCCTACTTCTTCAAAATAGACTCGCTCAGGCCATTATATTTTGTGGACAAGCCACACTCAAGGGTCCAAAGAGCCGCATGTGGCTCGAGAGCCACAGTTTGCCAACCACTGGGCTAGGAGATCCATGGTCTCATCCGTGCTCTTCAGGGTGCTGGTGTACTGTTGGCGTGGTTAGGGGAAGGCCCCCATCCCAGCCTGTGTCTGGGGCTGCCTCTACTGTCAGCTCAGTTCTCAGGACATGTGCAGTGTCTGGCCTACGGTGGAGGAGGGAGGAGTTGGTGCAGAGGTGGGCTGCAGTGGTCATTCTGGAACCTGGATGTAAGCTGCTTTCGATATGTTCTTATTAGGATCCTCCCACACCCGAGGAGCTTAGCATGGGCCCAGGAGTCACAAATAGCCGCCTGGGCTGCTTTCCTGACCTCTGTGCTCCTGTTCCCCGTGTGCTTCTGTGTCCCGGTGCTCCCCTCCATGGCTGTTAGCAGACGGCTGTGCCTGTGATTTTACCTGCTGTGCCTGGCCCTGTCCAGGGTTGATTGGTGAGTGGACAGAGGATACACACTTGATAAACGTAAAGCTAGTTTGGTGGTATTTTAAATTCTTGTCTTCTTTCCAAATCTGCCCGCCACTGTCACCTCCTCAGCCTCCCTAGAGAGCTGCTCCATGCCCGTGTCCAGGTTTCATGGCTGCCGTCAAGGGGAGAAGCTCGGTGGGTGTGAAGACACCATCACCTCTGCCAGTGCTTCTCAACCAGAAGTGGAATTCTGACTCTGCTGAGGATTGCTTCTCCCTTGTGTTGCTTTAGAGAGCCCCCTAAGTGGGGTTCACAACCTTTCCTCACCCCTAAGGCTGTAGACCTTTGAACAGTGCAGCCATAGTGGGGAAGTCCCTGTGCCTGAACCAGAGCAGCAGGTGGGTGCCGGGCCCCCTGTGCATGGTGGGACTGCTGTGCTGGCCGGTGCTCTGAGGACACAGTCTACCAGAGCACACAGGGCTATGGGAAGTGGGGTCAGAGGATGGGCGCATGAGATGCACTACGCCGACTTGTTACACTTGGGCTTCACTTGCCCACAGCGCAGAATGGCTTTCTATGGGTGCAAGGTTCCACTCTGGAAAAGCACTTTATAACATATAGACCCTCATGTCTGACATGGAAATACATGAATCAACTGTAAAACACAGATATGTGCCTTTGAAAGATTTATATCAGTTTGTAAAGCCAGACGGTCTAGGAAGGTTAATTTTACTTTTGCACCTATTTCAGCAGGAATGGCCTGGCAGAAGGGTCAAACTGCGAGCCAGTGGCATTTGGACTGAAGATACCATTTTCTCTTCTTAATATAGCTCGCAGATTAGGTGCTTCTTATTGCGCCAGGAAACTTTAAACTGCATTAAAAAGTAGGGGATTCTTGTTCTAGCCGATACAGCTCAGTCAGGTGGAGCAGCATCCCTTACAGAAATCCCTGGTCATACAGGAGACAGCTGAGTGATGTTTCTCTCCCCCTTCCTCTCTCTCTCAAATCGATTTTTAAAAAGTAGGGCATTCATGTCCAGGGAAGTCTCTTTCTTTAGACACACAGGCCCTCTCCTTCCCTGTTCGTGTAGTGGAGATAGGTTCTGGCTCTGGTGCCAGAGATAGGCTGCCTATTGGGGTGACCCACCATTTCCTCCATGGTGACACCTATGCCATCATGTGCTGCGCCTCCGATCTCCCACCAATAAATGAAGTGGGTGCCTGGCGCTCTGGCCTCTCTTTCTGCACCAGGGCCTTCCAGTATGTCATGGGCTCAGGTGGTTTTATAGTTACATAGACGCGGCAGCTGGGGTTCTGTGTAGCCCTCAGACCTTGATGCCAACTGTGTGATTCTAGTTCATGGCACTGTGTGCAGACTCTGGCTGGGGACCATGCAGTCAGTAATTGGCTGGATTTCAGGCATGTCAGTCCAATCAGCTGTCCCCCAGGGAGACCACCTGCCTTACCTGTGCCTGCCCACAGACAAGAGGCAGTGGTTCTCACGGCTGCCCAAGCCCGGGCTCCAACTGGGGCAGTGCCCAACATTTGTAAGCCCAGATGAAGCATCTGCTTTGGCTGGAAGAGATACTTGGGTGTATTGCTTGAGCCCCTCTCTGGGTCCATTTTACTCATTTTTCTTTCCTGTTGTTTGCTGTGTTTGAAAAATTGAAACAGCTTGCAGCCCCTGGCCCAAGACATGTCTAATTAGCTGATTCATCATGGAGGCTGGCTCAGCAGGGCAGCGACCAAGGAGGGAAAAGGGTGGGGTGTCCACCTCCCTGCAGGGACCCCTGCTCTGGGTTATCTGGTTTCTCCATGGGGCAGCTGCTGGACAGGGATTGGGGCACGACCTGTGGTTTTGCGATGGTCACTAACAGCCTTCCTGGTCCCTGCACTAGTATACACGTCTACATGCTGGGACTCGCTCACATGAAAAGAAGGGACGCGTGTATAGAGAAGAGCCCACATGAGGTGGTGCCGGGATGAGCCACACATCAACCAGGGAATAGACTTCAGCCTTATATCAGGACTGATAGCCAGCCATATGCACTATATATATCAAACCTGTCATAAAAAAATTGAACCACTTTCTTACACCTTATACCAAACAACTGTTGCCCTTAAAACTCCTCCTCAGCCCCCTACTTAGGTTCTGCCTTCGAAGTTCACCCAGATTTGGTTCTGATTGGTCAGTTTCTATGCCAGTCAGCCTCAAAAGCTCTGCATTCTAGGCAGCCATTGGCAACTCGCACTTTATCCAGGTTTGTTCTGATTGGTCGGTTTCTATGCCAGTCAGCATCAAAAACTTCGACTCCTAGGCAGCCATTAGCTCCTGGCACTTCACCCAGATTTGGTTCTGATTGGTCAGTTTCTATTCCAGTCAGTATCTCCAGGCCTATCTCTGGGCCTGATCAAAGAGGTGGGGCTGATAAGCATCCCCCAAGGAGGTCCAAAGAGAAAGAGAAGTGTGGCTGTCAGCAGAGCCGGGAGAGAGAGAGGCAATGGGTGATCAACAGCTGCCATGGAGACTGGGAATCAGACACTGCCTCTCTCTCTGCAGGCCTCTCTCTGGGCCTGATCTACAGCCCCCACAGCAGTCAGTGCTGGGTCGCTATGGCAACACAGCTCTGATTTCTGGTGTTGAACTGAGTCTTAGTTGTTATGGACCTGCCTCTCTATATATAGATTTTACTGTGTACTGATTGTTTATTAAGACAGCGAAAATAAGTATAAATAGATGGCCTCCTGTTTAAGACTTTTCAAAAGTTTTCCATTAAACTTAAAATGAAACCCAAGTCCTCTCAGGGGCTTCTATGCACAGTGTGTGAGGTGTGGAGATTCGTGGTGAGCAAGCTCAGTGTTCTACCCTCCTTCAAGCTGTTGTCAGTTGATATGGGGGAAGACATCAGGCAAATAACTGCTCAGTCACCAGTGTTGTACAAATTGTATTGCCTGGAGGAGAGTTAGAATATGAGGATATGAAATATTAGAGGTCTGACTCAGATGTGGGTCTGGGAAAACAAGTGAGAAAGGGTTAGTGTTAGTGTTAGTGTTAGGGTTAGTATTAGGGTTAGGGTGAGAATGCTTTAAACATGAAGGTGAGTCTGGGAGGGAGGAGGTGAGGCTGGGAGGGAGGAAGTGAGGCTTGGAGGAGGGAGGTGAGGCTGAAAGGAGAGAGATGTGGTTGGGAGGGAGGAGGTGAGGCTGGGAGGGAGGAAGTAAGGTTGGGAGGGGGAGGTGAGCCTGGGAGGGAGGAGGTGAGGCTGGGAGGGAGGAGATGAGGCTGAGAGGGAGAAGGTGAGGCTGAGAGGGAGAAGGTGAGGCTGAGAGGTAGGAGGTGAGGCTGAGAGGTAGGAGGTGAGGCTGAAAGGAGGGAGATGTGGCTGAGAGGGAGGAGATGAGGCTGGGAGGAAGGAGGTGAAGTTGAGAGGAAGGAGGTGAGGCTGGGATGGAGGAAGAGAGGCTGGGAGGAAGGAGGTGAGGCTGGGAAGGTGGAGGTGAGGCTGGGAGGAAGGAGGTGAAGTTGAGAGAGAGGAGGTGAGGCTGAGAGGAAGGAGGTGAGGCTGGGA